>CM026301.1:6084374-6278790 GCA_014851415.1 Cnaphalocrocis medinalis | reverse complement strand
TTGTCATTCATCTTAGCTGTGCAAATTCCGAACCCAATAGTTTTTACTCGAAATAACGGTAACTCCGAAATTAGCCTCAATAAAAATTCCGTACCGACAAAACGAAATAAGTGATTTATATTTTTACTGGCCAGTTACAAAAGGACGGCAACAACTCAAAGTAATAAAACGTCATAATTGCTCGAAACTCTTCCCAAGATAAGAGTGAACAGAAAAACAGACCAGCGCATGATTTAAACTATATTAATAGTTAATAACGGTCAAAATCGTTTAGTGTTTTCGAAAATACGGCATATTTGTATGTTTATTTGTTTTTGATGTTCTATTGTCGGCGAATTCTTTGTAATGTAAATTTTGATTTTATTGGTGGAATTATTGGTAGAACGTATATGTCTATTGTTTTTTGGGCGATTTTCGACTGGTAATTTTAATGTTAAACATTAATGTTTGGAAATATATCGAGGGGTGAAAGGCTATTTGTTTTAAGCGACACTTTGGGCGATATTGAGTTATATACATATTCGGAATCAGCGATTTTTTCTGCGTCGATTGATCTGGTTTCATAATTAATAGACAACTTTTTTTGGCGCTTCAAACAATGAAAATTTTGGCCTCATTTTAGAACAATGATGTATGAAACGCCAAAAATCAGTATCATTTTTAGAGACTGTGGATATGAACCATACACATAACGCGATTAATATCCGCTTGAACATGTTTGCAATCACAATTATAGTACTCTATTGGCGGTTAAAGCGTTTTTCCTTTAGCACTTTTTGCTAAAACTGTCACTTAAACATCTTTCGGCATTTACGCCAAAAGTCATCTTGTCTGTCGCTTAAAACCATTATGCTTTTATTCAAAAAAACATGTGACAGAGCGTTTCAACCGTTTTGTTTTTTATTCACTTTCATCATACATGTCGTGTTAATCATTATCGTCCCTATCAAAATTTTACTAGCATGTCGTCTCAGAATTTTATCCGCTTCTTGAAGTTAATTTAGTGTCGGTCAAACTACCCCATATTTAAGCTGTGTTATTTGAAACATCTTACCAAAACTCAAAATTGTGATATCTATGTCCATTCAGACATTGAAATATTATGTATGTTACAATTTAGCACGACGGATCAAACCATGTTGTTCCCCGCCGACGTCCTTTCCCCCCACCTTGCGCCGAGTGCTTAAAAGTCTGTCGCGAACCGTGATAACGAATGTATGTGTGCGCAGTGCTGAGGCTGCTTTTAACTCACCCCTCTCATCCTTGCAAGGGGGAGTTAAAAATCAGAGTATGTGGTTGCCTCATGGGACGACCTGATCTTGGTGGGAGTGTACTTCTCCCCAGCCGGTCAGTCGCCGATTTTGAGGCATTCTTGAGTGTTCTGGGCGTGCTTATGGGCCGCTCCAGTACACCACGACCACTCAGTAGTTATCTCGCCGGGTAGCCTCAACGCAAAATCCATCGCGTGGGGGAACCTGAACACAGATCAGTGGGGGTCGAGTCCTTGCAGGAGTGGGCGGTGGCGAGTGATCTCACCCTCCTAAATAGCGGCTTGACCCATACGTGCGGCAGCGAAACGGCGGATCAGTGGTGGACATCACTTATGCCACCCCGTCCATAGCCGCGCGCACCGCTGACTGGCAGGTGGACGACGCCGAGTCGCTGTCCGACCACCGATACATAAACCGAAACCGGCGTGAAGCAGCCCCTGTGCTGTGTTTCGCCGAGTGGGTGAGGGTACCGGAGGCTCACCCGGGGGGAAGGGGATAAAAGGTTGGCAGCGCACTTGTAACTCCACTGGTGTTGCAAGTGTCCATGAGCGGCGGCAATTGCTTACCATCAGGTGATCCGCCTGCTCGTCTGCTACCTATCACATAAAAAAAAAAGAATTGTGGTCGGCAGGGCGCTGGGGCCAAGGGGGCCGGCAAGACGGCCTTCTCCTTTCCCGCGCTGGGCGCTGTCCAAATTGGACAAGGTGAAGACCAATGGCTCCTGGACGAGGTGGGGAAGCTGCCGGAAAGGATTGTAGGGAAGCTACAATCCTTTCCGGCCTCACCGCGCATCTAAAGGACGTGGGCTTCAACCTCTAAGGCTCAGTATGGATTCAGGGCGGGCCAGTCTACGGTTGACGCCCTGATACGTTTGAAAAGAGAGACGGAGGAGGCCAGCTGAAGAGGGGAAGGGGGTTGTTGCTGTATCCTTAGACATAAAAAACGCGTACAACTCCCTCGCCTACGCCACGATACTGAGACACTCCGCTATTTCGAGTGCCTCAGTACTTGATCTTTCTCATCGAGAATTATCATCGATAACCCTGAGGTCATGTACGTGGACAAGTGAGGCTTCACCCGGCGCCCCACACCGCAGAGACCGGTGTTCCGCAGGGGTCCCTCCTTGGACCCCTAATCTGGAACATCGGGATAATGACTGGGTCTTGCGCGGCCGTCTCCTTTAGGACATGACCCTCACCACAGGTGAGGAGTTGAGGTCTCACCCTCGTCACGTCTCGGGGTAGACACTTTGAGTAAGCCGCGGCTGGACTCAGGCGCCTGGGTCTGAAGGTCGCCATAGAGAAGACCGAGGTGATCTGTTTCCCTCGGCCGGCGATAGGCTTCCCTCCGACAGGCACATTGCTGTCGGAGGTGCCCAGGTTCCGAGTGAGGGTCGAGTTGCGTTATCTCGGCCCTCACCCGCGCTCAGCGCAGCAGACACGCTTTCGTGGCTGTTGCTGAACCCGGGCGGACCAGGATCTAGGTGCCATGGCGCTCTATGGGGCGCCAGTCTGATCGGATTCCCTAGCAAAATCGGAAAACCTTCCCTTCTTGCGGGGCCTCAGCGGGTGATGGCGCAGCGGGTCGCTCAAGCTTACCGAACGCTAAGTTTCGATGCAGCCTGTTTGCTCGCTGAGACGTCTCCGTGGGGGTTGACGCCGTGGCACTCTCCGCCGTATATAAGCAGCGGGTAGTAGGGGAGTCCTACTGCCCCATCGAGCGGGAGGCCGTGCGGAAAATAGCTTGTCAGGTCCTCCTGAGGCGATAGTCTGAGCGCCTCGTACGGCCGGAGAACGCTCTACGCAATCGCCCCGGTCTTGAACCGGTGGTTGGAGCGGAGCCACGGTGTCGTCTCCTTTAGGATGGTGCAGGTAATAACCGGGCATGGTTGCTTTGGTACTACCTGCACAAAATTTGTCGGGAGGAGACGCCTTCTTGCCACACGTGCAGCGCTGTGGAGGATACGGCGCAACACAGCCTAGCGGTATGTGCGTCGTGAGCTCCGCAGCGCTATGCATTGGTGGCGAGGGTCAGCCAAGACCTCTCACTGGCTAGTGTAGTGAGAGCTATACTAGCGAGTGATGAGGCCTGAAAGGCCTTCGCTGCCTTTAGCGAGCACGTGATGGCAGCGAAGGAGGCGGCGGAGCGCAAGAGAGAGGCATCCACTCGCCCCCGCGCTCCGAAGAGCAAGGAGGGGGAGAAGACGACGCTAATATGTACGTCTCCTCCCTCTCCGTGAAAGGTGTCCGCCGGTGACAACTGATAAGTGATATCAACTGATAAGAAGGTTTGTGAAAACTCTTAATAATAGCACATAATTTTGTTTTTTGAAGAAAACATCGTCTCCACTGACATTTAAATTTAAAAATGAGAAATAATTTCATGGTATCATTGACCATTCTATATAAAGTTATAGAAGTAAATGCTATTTAATACAAGTGCAGTTGTTTCAAATTGTTGTTTATGCTATTTTGATTTGACCCTGAAATATTTAATTTTGGAGTTTAAACCAAATAGATTTTACCCTATCCAATTAGTAGAATGTTTGTTAAATCATTTAGCCTTCCTCTGAAACACAATCCAAGTAACACTTAAATCAATTTGCTTGCAGCTGTTAACAGAATAAAGTGTCGGTTCAATCATTTTGCCTTACTCTGCTAAGTGGCCATTTTGTATTAAGTGACATTTTTTTTCGAAGATATTATCGTTATAAAGTGAAGAATGTAACCTGAATTTGGGCCTTTTAAAACTTAACTGATTTGTAAACTTGCAAGTAAAAATATCAAATAGTTTACGTTTTATGATTTTTTTTCCGAAATCGAAAACTTTAAAACGCTCTCCTGTAAAGTTGCAAAAATGTCGCTTAAAACAAATAGCCTTTCACCCCTCGATATCATGTTTAAGTACAAAAATCAGTACCTAGCACCTACCTACTTACGAGTACAGGTGAAACTTTTTTTTATCATAATATCAGAAGAGTACAGTCTAAGGTAGATTTCTAAACTGAGATTTTCTGTAAATAATAGGTGGCAGATGAACAGACGGGTCACCTAATGGCAAGTGATTATATAGGGTAACCCCATTGGTTACAAAACAGGAACCCTACCTTAGTTCCCCAAAAATCCGTTTTCATGACTTGATACTTACTTATGCTACTTATTGTATAACGGTATAAGACTTTGTAACATTTTTTTTTAATGTGATAGGTGGCAGACGAGCAGACGGATTGCCTGATGGTAAGCGATTGCTGCCGCCCATATACACCTGCAACACCAGTGTTGGCGACCACCGCTGACCACCACCGCTAACCATCACCTCATTACCCTATTTGGCTATCTGTGTAATTTAATTTGTTTCAGTGTTCTTTATAAGTAAATAATAGTGAAATATCTGTCATGACCTTCTGTTACCTAGTCAGTTATTTTCTAAGTGTTGACAAACTTGTAACAGTGCTCCCCTTCTGTGCCATTATTTAACTTCATCAATATAAATACTTGTGCTGTGTGGTCTTATTCAGTTCCAATCATTCCCGCTCCATCCTCACCCATAGCCCGAATCTTTCATCATCATCCGCCATCAATTACTCACTTGCAGCGAACAACCGAGATCACAAGTGCGCTACCTTGAACCACTTCTCCCAGACGACACTCTTATATTTATTCATATTTAAATAATAAAACAACACAACCTTTACTCTTAGGTGAAGAAGGTGGAGTATTCTGTCCGCTTATACAGTAAAGCAATGCGGTTTATCAACAGATCTACGTCAAAGGTTCCCTCAACTTATGCTCCAACGAATACTTCTAAACTACGACTCCATTTTGAATTAGAACACAAAATTAAAAAACAATCCCGCGATAAAACTCGAGATTTAAAAAGTTAATAAGCACTGGCTGGTGCGCCGAAAAAGTTAACTGTCAGACTGACAGTTCGTTTCCATCGCCGCCTCGCATAAAAATCCAAATGTGTTGGCCAATAACGGCCCGCGGTTTATCCCCACCATCAGGCGGGGCCAACATAATCGTCTGCTATCTCCTTTCGCTCACGAGCTTTCTTGTCGCGAGCTTATTTCGCTTGAAACGATTTAAGCTTGTGCACACTTAGTTTGCTCTGATTTTTAATATAATAAACTGTATATTTTATTTGATACGTTGGTCTACATATTTCTCTTTCTGAAGATAGGACTGTAAAAGTTTAATGTATCTATTTACTAGTTCATGTTTAAAATGATCATTAAATAAGTATGTTTATGTTTTATAACTTCGCTTTAATTTAGAGAAGTCGTAAAAATATTTTTCATTAAAGAGTTATATGTTTGCCAAATGTATCGTATGATTGCGGTACATAAATTGTTTATTTATGTTTATGTTAGCGGATGTATAGTTAGTTAAGTTATGCGACAGTATTTTGGAGAGCCACGTTTTTTTTTTATTAATTTTTCTTTTATTGAGTGCAATGTCCTTTTTACGCCTGAGGAAGTAATGGCTAGCAGCGTATGATTTTTTCAGTAGGTTGGTGGGCGAGAAACACAAAAAGTCTTTTTTGTGTTGTCACATTTTAAAATCTTACACATCAAACTGACACATCGTATTGATTGTGTTAATAATCTGTTTTTTATGGCTGCTTCTGTGTTGTATCCTCTTTATGTTTCTTTTTTTATATTTACTTTAAAAAGGTAATTATGTAACTTGATATGGCATTTTTGACTTTAGTGCAAAAAGTGTGATAACGAATTAAATTTCAAAACTGGTAAACACTTTTTCACCGCGACCTTTGGGTACTACAGTGCTTAACTTCAAATTTTCAATTCAGAAACCGGCCGTAAGTGTACCGCCGCGCTCCCAGTGTGCCACCCGCGCTAAGTTTTAATCATAGCCCCTCATCCCAGTTTAATAGCCCGCCCGTGAACATCATGCCCCGTTATTACTCGCCCCCCAGTTATTAATATGCTCTAACTTCGCAATATTGTATACACAGTACAGTAGACTGGCAATATTGTATACACAGTACAGTAGACTGCACACTTCGCAATATTGTATACATACAGTAGTTGGTACAATTCGCAATAGGTACTGTAACGATGGTAAACCCCTTTGATAATAGCCGCCGTTTATGGCTGATTTCATAATGGGAATCTGTCATGCATTGAAAAATAAACAGACACGCTCTCGGGAGCGCATTCAGATTTGAATTGTGATAAAGTAAGGAGGGTCCAGACCTCACGTTATAGTAGGGGGACTTGGTGGGAACATCCTCCCAGAGTTTCTTAGTTAAAGAGTGAACTAACCTATTAATTTCAGAAAAGCAATAAAAGATATTTCAAACCAATACCGCCTCCACCTTATTGTCACAGTACTGTATCTCTCATCGTACCTACATTGTATTCTGTCGCTTTGCCCCGGGATTTTTATGTGATAGGTGACAGACGAGCAAACGGATGTCCTGCTGGTAAGCGATATATAAGCCTTCCATAGACGTCGTTATTACTCGCTTAATATGTTCTAGCTTCGCAATATTGTATACTTACACAGTACAGTAGTCAGTACGTATATACAATCCGAATAATTGTAGAAAGATAAATTTATTCAGCAACAACTTAGGATTAGAAACATTTTAATTAACTAGAAACAACCCATATTATATAGAACGTTGTCTAAAGTTAGCTATGTTTTTTTTTAAAATAATTGAGACAACATCACATACGAACATTGTCCTGGTCCCAAACTAAGGATTTCCCTTGTACTATGGAAACCAGAAACAACGAAGGAACCACTAACACCCAGACCAACACAAATATCTGTTTTATAAACAAATGGTACGGGAATCGAACCCGCGACCCTTGCGGCTCAACCAGCGCTCAAACCATTGCGCCAAACGGGTCGTTTGTATAGGTCCGTGGCTACAGGTTATCTCGCATGACTTATTAATTTTAAATTATTTGTTTTCATTTGTACAGTCGGTCAGTTATTAATCATTATTTTTCTTTCAAGAAAACCGAATGAATGATAATAAACGGCAATAAAATATCCCTCCCATATTTGTACCAAAAGATTCGCAGAAACATTACCACGCCGACCAAAATTGTCTACTGTAAAACCTAATATTGTACAGAACACAAAAACCCTAACTAAAAGAGAAATTCTTTTCACTAGGCGTCAAAATGTGTACGCCTTGGCCAGCCCATAATTGAGCCAAAGACAAAACTCTGTATACCAACATGAGACAAAGAAAACCATTGTTTTATTGTCTGTGGAGTTTCGGCGGCAAAACTCAGAAATGTCACGCTGACACAAGATGGAGGACAAAGGAGGTTGTATTGAACGCAGAGGTTTTGTTTTGGCAATAAATCGCTACCGTTTTGGACATCATTTGTCATAATTAAAGCGTGAAGAGTCATGGTTATTGATTTGTCTTTCTCAGTAGTCGGATTGTGGAGACATCTTTATTGTTCTTCTTAACCCTTGTGTATATCATAATATAGAGAACATGTACCTGAGTACCAATAAAATCTATCTTTTCGTTGATTAGGAATTATTAGGTCATTAAGTAATTTGGTTTTTAACTTACTTTTTTACCATTTGACGACACTTAACATTAGCTAATTTACAACGTGTAAAAAAGTATGCAATAATACTTAATGGTGTTAACATATAAATTATACCGCGTAGAGACTATACTACCAAAATACTTATGAGCATCCAGCACTCTGGATTAACATAGAGGCTACATTTTACTGCGAGAATACAGCAGACACAATGGAAAATAAATAGTTAATTATGTCTTTTAAAAAGCTTTTGGGTCTTTCGACGTTAATCCCATGAGAAAATCGATGAAAGAAATCGATGCTCGCCTGCTGCCTATCACATAAAAAAAAGTAAATTATTTTGCTATTGATCGTGTGTCGTTATTTTTACCGTCAATATACCTATAGTTACACTATTTATTTTCCTTTATCAATTATCTCCACATCTAGTCTATACTAATATAATAAAGCGAAGAGTTTGTTTGTTTGTTTTGTTTGTTGTTGTTTGTTGTTTGTTTGTTTGTTGACGCGCTAATCTCCGAAACTACTGGTGCGATTTGAATAATTCTTTTTTTGTGATTAGTCCATTTATCGAGGAAGGCTATAGGCTATCACACTAATAATATTAGGGGGTTATAAGGGGTTAAAAGGGGGGTAAAAAGTTACTTTCCACGCGGACGAAGTCGCGGGCGGCGCTAGTTATATAATAAAACCTACGCTGATTCGAAATGTTGATTTCTACTTACCACTACATTAGTTAGTCAATTTCGTTTCTTATTGCAACCAGGTTTTATTGCAACATGAAATAATGGAAGTTTAGCCACAATTTCATTTTATCTTTATGAAGATATATGACAATATTGTCATTGACTACACGAACGCTTGCCTAAATATCTTACTTTTATCCACTAGTGGTAAATATTATACAAACGATCATTTCCATAGATAGGTATAGGGTCAAGTTGTTAAATTTGATCCGATAGAATAACATTAATACGCATTAAATCCCGACCAACGCTCAATTTGGATTCTTTAATAGCCTATGACAAATTGATTCACACCAATTTTCTCCTATAATGCCCTGCATTGTTGACTGCAAATAAGCTCACATATCATCATGTATCATCCGATAATCTTGCTTCAATTACATCTCCCTTACATTTTTATAGCCGTTTCAATGGCTGCAATATTTGAAGGGGTCGCGCAGGGTTCGCAACTGGGGCCCTCATTGTTCCCTCTTTTTTTGTTTAATTTATTAAAGCTAGTGTTTTGCAAACAAATGTTCAATTGCATGTTTATTATGTTTAAATATTTAACAGGCGCGATTAAGTCAAGGGGTGAGTTGGATTTGCAAATTGGTGTTAAATTGTTTTATTATGGATGAGTACAATAAGTAGGGGAGTTTATTGTTTGTCATAAATGGAATGGAATGTAACTTTTGCCCTATTGTTTTTGTTTTCCAAAAATGTCTCAATGCGCTAATTAATGTCGAAGTTGCCAATAGATCTTCTAATAAGAATTGTACTTCGTAATTAAGTATGTTTCTTTTAAAAAACCAAATACACAAAAAGATTTTTCATAACAACACTTTTGCTTTAATCAATTCTTTTAAAAATATATAACGAAGAAACACTTTGGAATGTTTTTGATAATCACCTTTGTGCTGATGTACTGAACCTTATTTACTTTTAATGGTTAAAGTAAATTAAGATTTTAACTTTGTATAAAATATAGTTTTTAATAAATTTGATTTCCCCATTTTCAACATTACCCCTTTTCTAAAAATGCTAAAGTTTCAAAATAGGGTACCCTTTTTTATAACTGTTCTCTAGTATTTCTGAAAATAAGAGTAAAATTTTCTATTTGTATTATGGAACAAATTAATAGACTATATTTTATTATTTGAAAGTAACTAAGCATCCGTTAATCTGCAACTTAACTTAAGTCTGCAATAGTCATTTAAAATCACAATAAGTCCAATAATGACATTAAGCTATCTGTTTATTTTACGACCCAAAGCCCTAAAACAATTACAACTTAGTTTAACAGTTAAGCTTTACCGAAAGCTCTACGGCACAGGATCAAAAGCGCCGCCGTCGGCATCTTTTAGGGCGGCGAGGAGCTTTTCGGTCAAACAATAGGGATATTAAGAATTTAATTTGAACTTAACCGTTAAGTTATAATTGCAGGTAAATCTATAATACTCAATAATATTGTGTTTTTAAATAAATTTTTAATTGCACTACTAATGATCCAAAAATTTTTTTTTGGATTTGTCTTTAACGTGATTTGCAGATTTTTTTTATGCTAGAGGTGACAGACGAGCGAGCGGGTCACCTGATGGTAGGTAAGCAATTACCGACACACATTTGCGTGCATGAGAGCCAAATAAATGACTTATGCTGGCCTTTTAGACCAGAACTCGTCTCTTAAAGGTCCCAAGTCGTAACTGTCAGGAATTAATGCTGCGGTTTCAAAAAACTGAGGTAAAATTTGGTATGATTTAAAAACTCTGGTAGGTAAATGGAGCAACTGTTTTTTAGGTTCCTTCGGATATATATATATTTTTATGTGATAGGTAGGAGACGAGCAGGCGGATCACCTGATGGTAAGCAATTGCCACCGCTCATGGACACTTGCAACACCAGTGGAGTTACAAGTGCGCTGCCAACCTTTCATCATCATCCAATCATCATCATCATGGTCCAAGGAGACCCCATTTCAAAACCGGAACGTCATAAGGCCTAGACATCAGACACAATAGAAAATCAATTGCTTTTGCCTCGTATGAGGCTTTTGGGTCTAAACCAGGCCAAAGATGCAGAAGAAGAAATATAAGCACTCCTAGCGGCCGCCCGCGACTTCGTCCGCGGAAAGTAACTTTTTACCCCCTTTTAACCCCTTACAACCCCCTTTTCGCAATAAAAAGTAGCCTATGTTCTGTCCCAGGGGCTAGATCATCTGTATACCAAATTTTCATTTAAATTCGTCATAGTTTTAGCGTGAAAGAGTAATAGACAGACAGAGTTACTTTCGCATTTTAATATTATTTTTTTTTTTTATGAGATAGGTAGCAGACGAGCAGGCGGATCACCTGATGTACAATTGCCGCCGCTCATGGACACTTGCAACACCAGTGGAGTTAAAAGTTTAGTTAGGATAAAACTCACCATGATGCCTCATCACTCCGTCGCTATCCACCTCACTCCCTAACCTCCCCCGACTGGCCCTCTCATATCCTCACCAGCCCCCTGCTCCGCAAACCCTCTTTTCTCATACACATGAAAAAACGGGAAATTCGGCACCCGATTCTGTTGAAAATCATAACCCATCTTCCCTTCCCGTACTTCACATCTTCATCTTCCGAATGGGTCATTAGTAGCTGTAAATAATCTGGCGTATTCGTATTCTCAATATCGATTTCAGGGGACCCCTTGCGTTTAATCCGACAATCGATTCGATCGAAAGTTTTTTGGCGGAATTTTCGTCTGCAATCTTGCTTATTTCTGAATCCATCACTCAACAAAAACACACTGACAATTGTCTTTGATTGTCACTGGCACTTCACAAGACGACGTCTGAGCGCGTTTTGAATTTTCGAAATTGGAATTCGGATTTTGTATTTGGAACGTTCGGCTGACGGCTGCCGGCTGAATCTGTGCTGTCTTTGTATAACGTGGGACCACGCCTCTGCGTTAGGGGAGTTGACCTTTTTCTTCTGGGCAACACCACATTGAAATTTCAACCTTATTTTGAACCAACTACAAACCATATTCGAGAGATTTATGTTTCGAATTAGCGGGACTTGGATAGAAATCAATAGATTTTCGACTCTATCACATAGAATTAGATTCTGGAATTAAATGTAATAGTATTATCTATCAATCTTGTTTCAAATCGGTGTAAAAAAAGTATTGTTATTTTATTGGTGGTAAACATCCAATAATAATGTTGGGTGTTAATTTTATGTTCGTGTAAAGCAGGATACCTGTGTTCACCTTTCAATGTCCGGTTTACAATTTGGAATAAAAATAATACCTACCTATATAACTTTTCTATCACTGGCTTTTTCTGCCACTATCACTAAAAAAAACTTTTTTTTTTACAGTAAGCGCTAAATTGACAAAGGAATACCTAGTTATCTAGATGTGATATCAATTTAGGGCGTTCTAAAACTCGTACATACCCATTTTTTTTTCTGTGATAGGTGGTAGACGAACCAACGGATCACCTGATGGTAAGCGATTGTCGCCGCCCTTAGTCACTTACAACACTACTAGTCACAAGCTCGCTACCAACCTTGAACCCCCTCTCCCCCCAATTGGGCCTCTAATACCCTTACTCACTCAGCGAAACACAGCGCAGGCGCTGCTTCTGTGAGGCCGTGGTATCACTTCGATGAAGGCCCAATTCATGCGGAAGCGTGGCACTTTCCGCGGTCGCACGGTATCATTCGCGAATCGTTATACCTATTATAGCTAGATCTAAAATAACAAAAATGAGTCTTACAGTTACCCGCTGTACAGCTTAACCCCTAAGCGAGTACTCCCCCCTATTCACCCCTATCCACCCCCCATACCTCGCGCCGATGATACTTAATAGAGCGCTCTTAGAAATAGGCAAATGCTGCAAAATTTACGTGATCATGCCGCGTTTTACGAGATCCGCTGTACATTGAGATACGGGATTGAGGATGAATCTTAAAGAAAGGAAATAGGGAAAATGTGTGTTTTTTTTCGAGAGTCTACTCTCTTCCCCGACCTCGTTTTCCTCCCAAAATGTAGATATTTTTCATTTTCCATAGACTGAGGAGGCAGAAGGAGGCAGCTGCCCTCCCCGCCCCCCCACCACCCACACCCCCTCCACCCCCCCCCCCCTCTCCTTTGGTACGCCCAAGCACTTTGCAAATGGAGCCTCATTGGCGGCTACACTTTAGCACTTTAACGCTGTACAGCTGGCGGCACGAAAGTATAGCGATGACCGTTATTTTGCGCACTTGTAAAAAAGAAGACTTTCTATCAAAATTGGTTTCTGCGTACTCAAGGTCATAACTACAATGTCTTGCCTCGGACTATATCTTGGGTTTAAGTCATCATCATCATCATAAATTCCATAGACATTTTATCTGCCCTTCTCTATTCCAAATTGTCTTGTCTTCCAGGAGCATTGTCTTGTCTCTAGTCTGTCTTGATTAGGTATGTCATGTTACCTGTAGTACTTAGGTAGGTTATATGTTGTACCTACTTATTTCAAGTAAAATAAATAAATTAAAAGATATCTTCCGACACATCTTGATGGTTCCTTCTCGTGTGTCGGCGGCGGGCACAGATTACATCCGCCTAAATTCAGCAGCAAGCTTATACTTTACGTACAGGCGGCGGCAGAGCTTCCGGTCTTCCTTGCAAGTCATATTACACAGTCATGTGGCTTAAGCACTTAAATGTAAGTTGATTCCAGAAAATAAAACGAACAAAAATACATTACTTTTAATCATGAGAAAAGCACAATTCTACCTATCATATAAAAAAAAGTAGGTAATATTATGAATGCGAGATTAACTCTGTCTGTAACTCTTTCACGCCATAACTACTGAACGGATTTAATAAAATGTGGTATACTAATTAATTATGGTCTCTAGACCCTAAGAAAGAACATAGAATATTTACTTTTTATTGCGAAGTAAGGGGTTAAAAGGGCGGGTGAAAATTATTAAATAGGTAATTATAAATATTACCCAAAGATACCATACCACGTGAACGAAGTCGCCGGTAACAGCTGGGCATTTATTTAATAAACACACTCATAGACATAGACGACCTGTGTAGCGCAGTCAAGTGGTTTGAGCGCTTGTTGAGAGTTAAGGGTCGCGGGTTTGATTCCCGGTTGAGACGTAGGTAAGGGTTGCAGGTTCGATTCCCTTACAACACAAATGTTGTTGATGAAACAGATATTTGTGTTGGGTCTGGGTGTTGTTGGTTAATTCGTTGTTTCTGGTTTCTATACCTATCACAAGAGAAAACCTTATTCCTCTTTACAAAATGGAACTATGCGTTTGAAACGGAACGAAACCATGACTAAACTCATGTTTTAAAAATGATGCTGTCTCTTTTGTCACAAATAAAAGTGACAGCTCCAGTATTGAATTTTATACCATTTTATAACTTTAAACCACGTTTCGTAATCAGTTTAAAAATACTATTTAAGACTTTAAACAAAATCTTAATTGACTTGAATTCATCCGAAACTTCACTCCGCTGTTGTACCCTCACCATAGAATAATATTCAATTATTGAAGCATAATCCACCCTTTTGAACCGGCTGACGCTGGCTTACGGATTTGGGTAAAACGTAAATTTTTTGGGTTTAATTCGATTCATAAATAGTCAGAAATTGTTCGCCTTTCTCTTTTTGGTTTACGAAAAAGTTGAGCTCGAAAATTAGGACCTAGCTTTGATTGATAGTCATAATAATGTGTTATTAAAATAGTGAATTTACCAACCTATATAAAGTCTTTGGAATTTGGTGTGGTAGTAGCCACTAGGAACTCCTTTAGTTCTCCTAATTCCAATTTCAAAGGTTATTTATACCTTGTGGTGTTATTTTTTATAATTTATTGGGACACTGCCATCTATCAAGTTCACATATACCTATATCATGTAGCTACTCGCCGCTAGATGGCAGAGTCAAAGCATGCTTGCAAACCATTAACGGTTCACTACCCTAAAATATAGATGTCGCTAAACAGTAACATTATTATGAAGTTGGTTTTCATTTACATATTTGAAAAGGGGTTTATTTATTTATTTTAACAAAATACGATATATGTAATTACATACATATTATATCTTATAAAACTTAAATAAAAAATGGAATTATAATATTGGGTTATTGAAAGTGTACAAATTAATAAATGTAACAGAATTAGATAGGTACTCAGAATTGAACCCTGTTATGTCAGAATGACATTGACGTAAAAGTCCTTTTAAACTTCAAGTTACAAATTGATTGTCAACAATCACTCCGAAATTCAGATTTAAAAACTAAAATTACCGTGATGTAATTAAAAATTATCGCCCAAAATGATTATCTGAGTTTCATAACAGTCGGTGTCCACGATGGAGCGGCTATTACGCTTTAGGGGTCACGTGTATTGAATTTATTCAAGACTGGTATGTATCATACTTCCTGTATCGATTTTTAACAATACCGCATTAGCGTAAGATATTTGTATAGCTTGGAAATATTTTAGGGTAATGATAATGTAAAAGAAACTGCAGTATTTAACTGTACTCTTTCATACACTAACGTAATTTTTTTAACCTCATATATTTTTTAATACCTACCATGTTATCAAGTAAATTTAATTTATTTTGTATGTTTTTTGTCACTCTGACAAAAAAAAATAGCACAACTAAGCAACTGTAAACTGAAAATCGTAAAAACTGCTACTATTGCTAAGGAATGGAACAACTTGCCGGCTTTTGTATTCCCAGAGCTACAATTTGGGTGTCTTTACGTCGAGAGTGAATAGGTTTCTCCTGGGAAAGCACGCTACATTTTAGACCTCATTGTCACTCTCCATCAGATGAGATGAGGTCAAGTGCAATCCCATTTAATATAAAAAAAGGAAAACTTCAAAATGTTTTGATGTGAGCACATAACACAAACAATTTATTTTATTATTTATTATTTTATTTATTTATTGAATTCAGCTTACAGGTATGCTTACAGTCTAGCCAAAGCGCACACATGTTAATAAAAAAAAAAGAGAAATAATCACATAAATAAAAAATCTAATCAAATTAATTTATGTACATAAAATTATCAAATATAAAATACCTATTAGCTTCAGAAACAAAATTGAAATTACTATTAATGAGTATATCATGTCAATAGGATAGTTATCCTTTCCGTAGAGTATGATGATTATGCTGGAAACGAAACGTTTTTCATTTAAATCTACTGGTGTTTCAAGTGTCTATGGGACGGCGGCAAACACCATGACTGCGACCTGCTCATCAGGCATCTATCACTTAAAACATATTTTTTTATACATTCCAGGTTCGCAGACTCCGAAGAATACTTTGAGCTGGTGAATCACCTTACCAACCCTCACTATGTGCAGGTGTACCTGCTCCCCATCATGTCCATGCTGGACTCGGTGTTCGCGTCACAGTTGTTACTCTGTATTGCGTTCGGAGGGTGGCTGAACACGGTTATGAAATGGTGAGGGCACAATTTAGACATTAACCGTTAATAAGGCAACGGGAAAATAGTTCCCACCTGATTTTGAACCTTATCTGTCATAAAAAGTGAAAACCAATGAAATTTTTCATTCTGCCGTCCTTAGCATAGTTGCAGTAAGTCGGCATTTTGACAAAAATGAGTTACATATACAGCCGTGATCACGATAACGAGATCTACATTTTCGTCTAATCCATTTGTTTGTATCGTTTTTCAATCCAAATTTAGCATTTAGAAATTTGCAGTAAGTCAGGCATTTTTGTTACTTTACTTAGCATAATTACAGTGGGTACACTTACTGCAAACTTTTTATTCAGAGTCACTTAGCAAAACTACAGTAAGATATATATACTGTTTCTTTCTTAGTAGGCTAACATATTACTATATTAGTGGTCTAGTCTTAAAACAGTATGATGCGTTACTGTACTTATGCTTAGTAGATCTCATAATCATTACCTTCAAGTTACATAACATAAAGACAGTAAGATGACGTGATACTGCATGTATGCTAAGTAATGATTGAAATGTAGGATCCAAATTATACTTACCATAAAAGCAGTATCATGTGATACTGCGTTTATGGCAGTATCAGTATTGAAATCTAACTAAGTTCGAGTTCACCGTCAAAAGAAATGAATCTATACTCTGATTCATAATCATGTTAAGTAAACTGACAGATGAAATGACAAGTTTCTATGCATTTTGACATTTTGCATGTGTTCCGATTCAGTTCCGATCACAGAGTACATTGTATTATGTTCCGATCTTCGGGCAACCTCTCATCCAGCCTTTGAATGTTATCATCCCAATCTTGTCGCAGGGCGTCCAACACTACGTTTACCGAGGTCGCGGTCACCACTCAAGGACTTTATGGCTCTAACGGTTGTCAGTTCTGCGGCTATGTGACCAGCCCACTGCCACTTCAGTTTGCTAATTCGTGGGGCCTTATGTCGTGTACTCTGCTTCTCTGTGGATCACATCATTTCTGATGCGGTCCTTTAGAGATACTCCGAAGGCATAGCCCTTTCCATAGCTCTTTCAGCGACTTTGAAACCGGTGGATTAGTCCAGCCGTGGGTGTCCACGTCTCGGCACCGTAAGTCATGACCGGGAGGACGCACTGGTCGAAGACTTTCGACTTAAGACTTTGGGGAGGGCTGGGTAGACTTGGCGAAGCCTACCAATGCTGCCCAGACTAACTAATTCTTCTGTTGGGTTCTCTCTCGAAGTTGTTTCTGCCTAATTGGAGCGTTTGTCTAGATAGACATATTCCTGAACAACTTCGAGAGGTACTCCATTAACAGCGACCGGTCTCAGATCAACGAGCTCGTTGAACATGACCTTGGTTTTATCCAAGTTCATCCGAAGACTGATGTGTTTGGAAGATTCAGCCAGGCTGCTCACCATCTCCTGTAGGTCATTGTAAGGTTTCCGCCAAGATGACGATGTCGTCTGCGAATCGTAGGAGTGATATGTACTCGCCATTAATATTGATTCCGCGCTCTTTTCAGTTTTAGCGTTTCGAACATGTCCTGCAGCGCAGCGGAGATGGGTTTCGGAGATATAACATCTCCTTGTCTCAGCACCTCGCAGCAGGACAGGCTCAGTTTGCCCATTTTGGAATTTTTCATTTACGAATTATTTAACATCTAAAAATGGCATCCAACCGCTTTAATATAATTCGTGAAAGAGAAATTAAATTGTTTACTACTATTCAATAAAATACACTAATAAATAGTTAAAATTTATAAGGTTACTAAGCATTAAAAACAGTAAAATCACAACTTACTGTGTTTATGCTAAGTGATCTCTAGTCGAGATTTTTAAGTGATACTTAGTATAACAACAATAGTGAATTTATTTTATGTTTAAATTAATGGACATTACTTTTTTATACAGTAGTACATAGGTGCTAACGTCCTCTTTCATTTAAAGTTACAATCACTGTGATCTGATAATAAACTAAGGAGTTAAGGAAGATTTTCGCACCAAAACTTTAACCGCGTTTTTCTCGAAACCGTCGAGAGCGTACTTACTGCAACTATGCTAAGGACGGCAGTATTGACTTATGTATATCCTATTAAACTTACAATATTATTATGGGACCACCATATTTCGAACTTTATGCAGTTATGATAAGGTTGACCACCAATTAAAAAAAATCTATTTGCCTGGTTAAGAGTTGATGAATTTAATTGTGTAAGATTTCCTTGTTATTCTTCCCTGTTTTATATAATAAAAAAGTTTATTTATCAAGTATTATTTAATAACAAAGATTGATAAGACGTGATGGTAACATACACCTTAATTATTAGTGTTAGTAGTTAAAATCGCCTCATTAGTGAGTGGTTTAAGTACTGGTGGCTTATAACGAAGACGTCCCGTAACGAATAAAATATACCTGTCACATTCAAACAAAAGCGCGTACAGCGCGTGTGAAAGAGAGGGGAACTCCGATTCGGTCGTAACGCAGACTTCAAATTAGACTGTCTCGGCCATGGCCTCGGGGTCCTGCTTTTGAATCCCGAATCTCCACATGATCAAACTTGACTTTTTTACTTTAATAACTAGCAGCAACCAGGTAATTTGACATTATGTATATAAGTATTGTATCATTGCACCGCCTTACACCTTGATCAAGTGTCCTTTACCCAAAGGTTGCCTGGAAGAGATCGCTCATAGTGATAAGGCCGCCTTTGTTGTACATTACTCCTGTTATAACTAGTTTTAAGTTTTATACCTCTGTTTGGTGTGCAATAAAAAGCATATTCTTCATTATTCATTATAATTCATTAATTAATTAATTAATTCTTTATTCATCATTCATTCATTCATTCAATTTCCAGGTGGTTCCTAGAAGACAGCCCCTACTGGTGGGTGCGAGAGACCACGTTCTACAGCGGTATCCGACGTCCAGTGCTTCGACAGTTCGGGCAGACCTGCGAGACCGGCCCGGGGAGTCCCTCGGGGCACACTACCACTTGCGCCATGCTGCTCATACTGGCTGTTATGTGGATCTCACACGTCTTTAATGATAGGTAATTATTATAAATTCTCACAACATATCATACATTGACCTGACTCTGTAGTAAGTAGCTTAAGCACTCGTGTTATTTACAGATATCAGACAGAGGAAACACAAATATAATAAATACCTGAATTACACCCAGACACAGAACAAACACAAGTGCTCATTCATCACACGAATGTTTGTCCAGGGTGGGGATCGAACTTACGACCTTTGGCGTATGAGGCAGGGTCACTACCATTGCGCCAACCGGCCAGTCAAATTGTCTTGCTACTTGGTACGGGTACAAATATTATAAAAAATATTTCTTCCGAAAAATAAGTTATCACTTCACTACAGCACATTTGTAACTCATCGAGTTACACCATAAACAAAGAAAAAAAACACGAGTATGTAACCGATAAATAGTTGAAATCGTCTATGGGGATGGAATGTTCTTCATAAAAAGGGAAGATCTTCCGCCGAACCAGGTGCCAATAGCTCGGGACCAAGGTCCGATGTCCATTGGTTTGTCGTATAAATATTCCAAGTAGACATACGAACTTTGCTTTCGCGATGTAGGATTGAAGGAGAATTCGAATCTTGTATGGAACAGTCAAATTAGCGCCATCTGCTGTCATTAGATGGTACTGTAGTGGCGACTTCTTTTTCGGCGATGGTAGATGTCGCACACGTTCCTTTAAATCTTTCCACCGACTTGTTCCAGGAAATGGACCGTTGGTGGGGAAGTACGCCGCGTACCCGATGTTCGCGGCGCGCTCGCTCCGTGATCGCGCGCATGTTCGTCGCCGCGCACTTCCCGCAACCACCGTGCCTTTGGCGCGCCATCGTTGGTGAGGAAACCACAGTTGTAATAGCTGGAGGCACGAAAGTATAGCGATGACCGGTAATTGCACAGTTGTAAAAAGAAGACTTTCTATCAAAATTGGTTTCTGCGCACTCAAGGTCATAACTACACTTCGGG
Organism: Cnaphalocrocis medinalis; assembly: GCA_014851415.1. Taxonomy (NCBI): domain Eukaryota; kingdom Metazoa; phylum Arthropoda; class Insecta; order Lepidoptera; family Crambidae; genus Cnaphalocrocis; species Cnaphalocrocis medinalis. Next base: position 6,258,761 of record CM026301.1, on the reverse strand, counting down.
ATCGCGATATCCGCCGTCACCTACCTCAGTCTGATACTATGTAGCCTTGGTCTTTGATAACCCCTTGGGCATCTTCTTAATGACCACTTGGTGTTTTAGTAAATTGTTGGTCTAATTAAGACTCCTTGATCTTCTAGTGACACCTTGGTCTTTCATTTAGTGACATTTGGCAAGCAAGGCCTTTAGTGACTCTCGGTCTTTCTTTTAGTGACACCATGGTCTTTCTTTTGGCGACACCTTGGTCTTCGAATGACTCCTTGGTATTTTAGTGACACCTTAATCTTTCTTTTAGTGACAATGTGGTTTTTTAGTGACACCTTGGTCTTTTAGTGACTCCTTGGTCTTTCTTTTAGTGACACCTTGGTCTTCGAGAAATCGCATGCATCATATCTACGAGTGACCCCTTGGTCTTTTAGTGACCCCTTGGTTTTGAGTAACCCCTTGGCTCTCTGATGACCCGTAACCCCTTGGTATTTAAGCGACCCCTTAAGCTTTTAGCTACACCTTGGTCTTTTAGTGACGCGTGGCCCCTTTGGCCTTCTAGTGACCCCTTGGCCTTCTAGTAATAAATCACCAATCTCATGAAGTCTAACCTACCTGCCCCCTCGCCCCCCAGGCTCCCTCCTGGCCCCCGCGCTGTGCATCTACACGTGCGACCCCTACGTGTGGGCGCGCGGGGCGCAGGGGGTGCGCGCCGGCGCGTGGCACGTGTTCAGCGCGGGGGTGGCCATCGCGATATCCGCCCGCCTATCCTATCTTGATAACCTACCTTAGTCTGGTGCTGTGGCCTTGGTCTTTAAGTAACTCCTTGGTCTTTGGACTATTAGTGACACCTTGGTCTTTTAGTGACACCATGGTCTTTCTTTTGGTGATACCTTTGTCTTTTGGTGACACCTTGGTCTCCTAGTGACCCCTTGGTCCTCTTATGACACTATAGTCTTCGGTAACACGTTGGTATTATAGTGACACCTTGGTCTTTTGTGACACCTTGGTTTTGGGTGACACCCTGGTGTTTTGGTGACACCTTGGTAATTTAGTGACACCTTGTCTTTGAGTGACACCTTGGTCTGTCAGTGACACTTGTCTTTCTTTTAGTGCACCTTGGTCGTTAGTGACCCCTTGTTTGCTAGTGACTCAAGTCATCTAGTGACCCTTGGTCTAATGACACCTTGTCTCTAGTGACCCATTGGTCTTCGCATCCCTTTGTTTTTCTTATGACAGGTCTACGTTCCCCCTCGCCCCCCAGGCTCCCTCCTAGCCCCCGCGCTGTGCATCTACACATGCGACCCCTAGTGTGGTCGCACGGGTTCGCAGGGGGGGCGCGCCGGCGCGTGGCCGTGTTCAGAGCGGGGTGGCCATCGCGATATCCGCCCTCACTACCTCAGTCTGGTGCTGTGGCCTTGGTCTTTGAGTAACCCTTGGTCTTCTAATGACCCTTGGTTCTAATGACCCTTGGTCTTCGAGTAAACTCTTGGTCTTCGAGTACACTCTTGGTCTTTGGACTATTAGTGACACCTTGGTCTTTTAGTGACACCATGTCTTTTTTTGGTGACACCTTGGTCTTTGAGTGACACCTTGGTTTATAGTGACATTTTGGTTTATAGTGTCACCTTGGTTTTCATTTAGTGACACCTTGGTCTTTCTTTTAGTGACACCTTAGTCTTTCTTTGTAGTGACTCCATGGTCTTTCTTTTAGTGACCCATGGTCTTACTTTTAGTGACACCTTGGTCTTTCTTTTAGTGACATCTTGGTCTTCTAGTGGCTTCTATCTAAGTCTTCTAGTGACGCCATGGCTTTCTTTTAGTGACCCTTGGTCTTTCTTTTAGTGACATGTGGTTTTTTAGTGACACCTTGGTCTTTTAGTGACTCCTAAGTCTTCTAGTAACCTATTGGCTTCTTAATGACCCCTTGTTAACCGTTCCCTCTCGCCCCCCAGGCTCCCTCCTGGCCCCGCGCTGTGCATCTACACGTGGACCCCTACGTGTGGGCGCGCGGGGAGCAGGGGGGCGCGCCGGCGCGTGGCATGTATTCAGCGCGGGGGTGGCCATCGCGATATCCGCCCTCACCTACCTCAGTCTGGTGCTTTGTGGCTGGGATCCGCATGGACTGTGAAGCTGGTAAGAGAAAAATACACTTCAGTAGCCTTTTTTTATGTGATAGGTAGGACGAGCAGGCGGATCACCTGATGGTAAGCAATTGCCGCCGCTCATGGACACTTGCAACACCAGTGGAGTTACAAGTGGCGCCAACCTTTTATCCCCTTCCCCCCGGGTGGGCCTCCGGTACCCCTCACTCACTCGGCGAAACACAGCACAGGGGCTGCTTCACGCCGGTTTTCTGTGAGGCAGTGGTATCACTCTGGTCGGCCTATCATGTGCACCGCGACAAAATCTTGTCGAGTCTCGTTTGCGAGAGCGCATCCTTCTATCCCGCTCATCGCTCAGTCAGGTGAGCGAGTAGCAACTTGCGACGACGCATACGAGTGTCGACAAAATTATCTCGTGCGCGCATGTTAGCCCGGCTGACACATCCATTGGCTCACTATGGATTTTATATTAGGTTCGAGCAAAAGTTTTTATGCAGTTTATACCAATACAAAAAAAAAAGACTAATGAATCAAATGACTAATGTGCCAGGTACAAAACTGCATAAAACTTTGCATGGTGGGCCATAGATGTGTCCAGAAGAGTATATAAATAAATCTATGTTCTATCATCTTGACAAAATTCAATTTACTTTTAGCTAAGTCTGTAATGTTTTGCTTTCTTAATCGTATTTTCGCCACAATCAGTGTAAATAGGTTGGCGGCGCTAGTTTCATTCGTATAGCCCCATAATACTTGAACGGGTACCTGTTTAATAAACTGTGCCATTTAATTTTATTTCCTGTCACGGCATTCCGCTGGTGTGAGAACATGCCTGGAGACATCCAAGTGTCGACGACGCCCATGTACGCTCTAGTCCAGTCTACCGCCAGCTGATGGTGGGTGGGCCCTCTCAGTCACGCCAGCCGTCGCTCAGTAGTTAAATTTATTACATCTATACTATTTATAAAGAGAGATAACTTCTATAGACAACGACAAGGCTTATAAGGTAAACCGAAAACACGAAACGCTTGCGCGATGTAATTGGACACAGCGCCTCTATTGGTTCATTTCTGTATTACGGTCCCGAAGCGAAGTGAGGGGGGCCACTAGTCGTAACTAAATGAAACTAAGGAAAAAAAAATAATACATAAAATATGCTTGTATTAACATAAAGCCCTACTTGCTATAATTTTTAACAAGTTTTATGCACATGTTTTTTTTATGTGATAGGTAGCAGGCGAGCAGCGGGAGATCACCTGATGGTACGCAATTGCCGCCGCCCATGGACACTAGCAACACCAGTGGAGTTACAAGTGCGCTGCCAACCTTTTATCCCCTCCCCCCCGAATGGGCCACCGGTACCTTCACTCACTCGGCGAAACACAGCACAGAAAAATATCTAAAAAATGCTCATACCTATCACCGAAGATTTGTTCGATAACTATTTAAAATTCGGCAAAAAATCTTGAATGTATAAAATACATAATCGGTCACGGATAAAGACCTTCGTTCCCCAATTCAAAATATTCGACTGGTCCCTTAACGGTATATTTTTTTTATTGTGGGAGAGCCACTCTTCGGCATGAATGGGCTGGCTCGACCGAAGTGATACCACTGCCTCACAGAAAACCGGCGTGAAGCAGCTCCTGTGCTGTGTTTCGCCGAGTGAGTGAGGGTACTGGAGGCCCACTCGGGGGGAAGGGGATAAAAGGTTGGCAGCGCACTTGTAACTCCACTGGTGTTCAAAGTGTCCATGGGCGGCGGCAATAGGGTACTTGACTATTTTTTTTTGTGTTTAATCAAAGACCCCTCTATTAAAGAAACATTGTTGAAAGAATTATTGATTCTGATTGAATTACCTGAGATATCACAACTTTAAGAGCAATATTTTACGCGGGCCCAAAAAACGCTCTATTCAAAATGTATGAAGCTGCGCGAAACTGGTTGCGAATTTTAACCAGGTATTCCAGCCCTGTATGAACGCACCAATTTCCAGGTGGTTCCTAGAAGACCGCCCCTACTGGTGGGTGCGAGAGACCACTTTCTACAGCGGCATCCGACGTCCAGTGCTTCGACAGTTCGGGCAGACCTGCGAGACCGGCCCGGGGAGTCCCTCGGGGCACACCACCACTTGCGCCATGCTGCTCATACTGGCTGTTATGTGGATCTCACACGTTTTTAATGATAGGTAATTGATTACAAGTGACAAAATACTAGTAAAAAAAACTAGTCATTGCAAAGTAGTGGGGACAAAATACTAGTGACTGAAACTGAGCATGATTATAGCCTTTATTTATAATCGTCACATATTTTTCATTTATTTATTACCGCCACTCGTTAAGGGGCTATACGAATGAAATTAGCGCCGCCAACCTATTTACACTGATTGTGTAAGTAACAATAATGTTAATTATTGCTAAAAACTGCCACTTTTAACAATATTTGACATTATAGTTACTTGTCGCGTGTTTTGTATATTGTATTGCATCTTGAAAAATACAATTTACTTTTATCTAAGTCTGTAATGTTTTGCTTTCTTAAAAAATATCATATTTTCGCCACAATCAGTGTAAATAGGTTGGCGGCGCTAGTTTCATTCGTGTAGCCCCTTAAAATAGTCCGAACCGTCCTTACCAATCTTTGCACCGACTTGTTCCAGGAAATGGACCGTCTGGTGGTGGAAGTACGCCGCGTACCCGCTGTTCGGCGGCGCGCTCGGCTCCGTGATGCTCGCGCGCATGTTCGTCGCCGCGCACTTCCCGCACCAGTGCCTCTTGGGCGCCATCGTTGGTGAGGGACACAGTTGAATAGCTGGAGGCACGAAAGTATAGCGATCACCGTTATTTTGCGCACTTGTAAAAAAGAAGACTTTCTATCAAATTTGGTTTCTGCGCACTCAAGGTCATAACTACACTTTCTTGCCTCGGACTATACCTTCTTTTTAGTTACGACGACGTTGAAGACATCTTGGCCCCTTTAGTTATGGGTGTACCCCAGGGCTCGATATTGGGGCCGTTGCTGTTTTTAATCTACATAAATGACCTTCCTTACTATACTAAAGATCTATGTGAGATAGTGTTATTTGCTGACGATACATCCTTGATTTTTGAGGTTGATAGACAAAAAGAAAATGTTGACGACGTAAATAACACTCTCTCTCAAGTACTACACTGGTTCACTTCTAATAACTTAGTTCTTAATTCAAAGAAAACTAAATGTGTAAAGTTCACTATGCCCAATGTAAGGCAGGTCAATATTAATATAGTCATGAATAACGAACCTATTGAAATTATAAACTCCACAGTTTTTCTAGGCATCACTCTGGATTCCAAATTGCAATGGAGCCCCCATATTGCTGCCTTGGCAGGAAGACTTAGTTCAGCTGCATATGCAGTTAGGAAAATAAGGAATCTGACTGATATTGAGACTGCAAGACTGGTATATTTTAGTTATTTTCATAGTCTGATGTCATATGGTCTATTGCTGTGGGGATCCGGTGCTGACATACAAGCTATCTTCATATTGCAGAAGAGGGCAATTCGCGCCATCTATGGCCTTAGATCACGTGACTCACTTAGAGAATTATTCAAGGAAATAAATATTTTAACGGTAGCTTCTCAATACATTTTTGATTGCATTATGTTTGTACGTAAAAACTTGCAGCTTTACTCGCGAAAATCTGATTTTCATAGCTTTAACACACGAAATAAACATAGGCTTGCGGTCCCAAATCTAAGACTTCATAAAATTGGCAACTCATTTGTGGGATTGAGTATAAAAATGTTTAATAAGTTACCACAAAGAGTAATTGACTTACCATTGCATGAATTTAAATTTCATATTAAAAACTGTTTAATGCAGAAAGGCTACTATAATGTAGAAGATTATTTAGATGATAAGGATTCCTGGACATGTTAATCTCCTCGCCTATTCTATTAAATGTATAATCTGATTTTATAATTTTACTTTGACGATTATCTAAACGATATAAAGCATTGTACACATCATACTGTTATTGTAATCTTAATAATATTTTTTTATTATCAGAATGAAAATTGTAATACTGATCATAATTTGAAAAGAGTGACTACTGAGTTTCTTGCTGATTCTTCTCGGTAGAAATCGACTTTCCGAATCAGCGGTAGCTTACATAATATTTGACATTCATAAATGTTCTATAAGGACTTAAATTGATAAATAAAGAATATTTCTATTCTATTTCTATTTCTATTAATTGACAACAACAATAAGACACCTCTGTTGTCCGTTTTTGGTGTTGTTCTTATTTTACACACACAAATACACACACGCGCACGCACACACACACACACACACACACACACACACACACACACACACATTACTAATATAAATATAATTAATATTGTAAATCAAAAATGTATTGTTATGCTGTAGGAAGAGGTGTTTCCTACACAAGTAGTTCCCTACCCGTCGTCTTTTAATGACCCTTGGTCTTAGTAACCCCTTGGTTTATTAGCGACCCCTTGGTCTTCTAGTTACCCCTTGGCTTTCTAATGACCCCGTGGTCTTTTAGCGACCTTTTGGCCTTCTAGTGACCCATTGGTCTTCGCATCCCTTGTTTTTCTTATGAAGTCTAACCTGCTCCTAGCCCCCGCGCTGTGCATCTACACGTGCGACCCCTACGTGTGGTCGCACGGGTCGCAGGGGAGGACGCGCCGGCGCGTGGCATGTATTCAGCGCGGGGGTGGCCATCGCGATATCCGCCCTCACCTACCTCAGTCTGGTGCTGTGGCCTTGGTCTTTGATAGCTGCCTAGTCTTATAATGACTCTCTGCTCTTCTAATGTCACCTTAGTTTTCGGTAACACGTTGGAATTTAAGTGACACCTTGGTCTTTTAGTGACACCTTGGTCTTTCTTTTACTGATACCTTGGTCTTTTAGTGACACCTTGGTCTCCTAGTGACCCCTTGGTCCTCTTATGACACTATAGTCTTCGGTAACACGTTGGTATTCTAGTGACACCTTGGTCTTTTTGTGACACCTTGGTTTTTGGGTGACACCTTGGTGTTTTGGTGACACCTTGGTAATTTTAGTGACACCTTGGTCTTTGAGTGACACCTTGGTCTGTCAGTGACACCTTGGTCTTTCTTTTAGTGACACCTTGGTCTTTCAGTGATTCCTTGGTCTTTCTTTTAATGAAATCTTGGTCTTCTAGTGACTTCTAAGTCTTCTAGTGACGCCATGGCTTTCTTTAGTGACACCTTGGTCTTTCAGTGATTCCTTGGTCTTTCTTTTAATGAAATCTTGGTCTTTCAGTGAACTTCTAAGTCTTCTAGTGACGCCATGGCTTTCTTTTAGTGACCCCTTGGTCTTTTAGTGACACCTTGGTCTTTGAGTGACACCTTGGTCTTTGAGTGACACCTTGGTCTTTGAGTGACACCTTGGTCTTTGAGTAACCCCTTGGTCTTTGAGTGACACCTTGGTCTTATAGTGACACCTTGGTATATTGGTGACTCCTTGGTCTAATAGTGACTCTTTGGTCTTTCTTTTAGTGACACCTTGGTCTTCTAGTGACACCTTGGTCTATTAGTGACCCCTTGGTCTTTCTTTTAGTGACTCCTTGGTCTTCTAATGACCCTTGGTCTTTCTTTTAGTGACACCTTGGTCTTTCTTTTAGTGACACCTTGGTCTTCGAGTGACCCCTTGGTTTGCTAGTGACTCCTAAGTCTTCTAGTGACCCCTTGGTCTTCTAATGACACCTTGGTCTTTTAGTGACCCCTTGGTCTTCTAATGACCCTTGGTCTTCTAATGACCCCTTGTTTAACCGTTCCCCCTCGCCCCCCAGGCTCCCTCCTAGCCCCCGCGCTGTGCATCTACACGTGCGACCCCTACGTGTGGTCGCACGGGTCGCAGGGGGGCGCGCCGGCGCGTGGCACGTGTTCAGCGCGGGGGTGGCCATCGCGATATCCGCCCTCACCTACCTCAGTCTGGTGCTGTGGCCTTGGTCTTTGAGTAACCCCTTGGTCTTCTAATGACCCTTGGTCTTCGAGTAACCTCTTGGTCTTTGGACTATTAGTGACACCTTGGTCTTTTAGTGACACCATGGTCTTTCTTTTGGTGACACCTTGGTCTTTGAGTGACACCTTGGTTTATAGTGACATTTTGGTTTATAGTGTCACCTTGGTTTTTCATTTAGTGACACCTTGGTCTTTCTTTTAGTGACACCTTAGTCTTTCTTTTAGTGACTCCATGGTCTTTCTTTTAGTGACTCCATGGTCTTACTTTTAGTGACACCTTGGTCTTTCTTTTAGTGACATCTTGGTCTTCTAGTGGCTTCTAAGTCTTCTAGTGACGCCATGGCTTTCTTTTAGTGACACCTTGGTCTTTCTTTTAGTGACACTGTGGTTTTTTAGTGACACCTTGGTCTTTTAGTGACTCCTAAGTCTTCTAGTAACCCATTGGCTTTCTAATGACCCCTTGTTTAACCGTTCCCTCTCGCCCCCCAGGCTCCCTCCTGGCCCCCGCGCTGTGCATCTACACGTGCGACCCCTACGTGTGGGCGCGCGGGGAGCAGGGGGGGCGCGCCGGCGCGTGGCACGTATTCAGCGCGGGGGTGGCCATCGCGATATCCGCCCTCACCTACCTCAGTCTGGTGCTTTGTGGCTGGGATCCGCATTGGACTGTGAAGCTGGTAAGAGAAAAATACACTTCAGTAGCCTTTTTTTTATGTGATAAGTAGCAGACGAGCAGGCGGATCACCTGATGGTAAGCAATTGCCGCCGCTCATGAACACCAGTGGAGTTACAAGTGCGCTGCCAACCTTTTATCCCCTTCCCCCCGGGTGGGCCTCCGGTACCCTCACTCACTCGGCGAAACAGCACTGGGGCTGCTTCACGCCGGTTTTCTGTGAGGCAGTGGTATCACTCCGGTCGACCTATCATGCGCACCGCGACAAAATTTTGTCGAGTCTCGTTCGCGAGAGCGCATCCTTTATCCCGCTCATCGCTCAGTCAGGTGAGCGAGTAGCAACTTGCGACGACGCAATACGAGTGTCGACAAAATTATCTCGTGGCGCGCATGTTAGCCCGGCTGGACACATCCATTGGCTCAACTTGCATTTTTAGTTTCGTTTGGTCCTAGCTAAAATTTTATATTAGGTCGAGCAAAAAGTTTTTATGCAGTTTTATACCAATACAAAAAAAAGACTATTGAATCAAATGACTAATGTGCCAGGTACAAAACTGCATAAAAACTTTGCATGGTGGGCCAATAGATGTGTCCAGAAGAGTATATAAATAAATCTATGTTCTATCATCTTGAAAAATTCAATTTACTTTTATCTAAGTCTGTAATGTTTTGCTTTCTTAATCGTATTTTCGCCACAATCAGTGTAAATAGGTTGGCGGCGCTAGTTTCATTCGTATAGCCCCTTAATACTTGAACGGTACCTATTTAATAAACTGTTGGCATTTAATTTAATTTCCCATCACAGGCATTCCGCTGGTGTGAGAACCCTGGAGACATCCAAGTGTCGACGACGCCCATGTACGCTCTAGTCCAGTCTACCGCCAGCCTGATGGGTTGGGCCCTCTCAGTCACGCCAGCCGTCGCTCAGTTAGTTACATTTTATTACATCTATACTATTTATAAAGAGATAACTTCTATAGACAACGACAAGGCTTATAGGTAAACCGAAAACACGAAACGCTTGCGCGATGTAATTGGACACAGCGCCATCTATTGGTTCATTTCTGAATTACGGTCCCGAAGCGAAGTGAGGGCGGGCCACTAGTCGTAACTAAATGAAACTAAGGAAAAAAAAATAATACCATAAAATATGCTTGTATTAACTATAACATAAAGCCCTTCTTGCTATAATTTTTAACAAGTTTATAGCACATGTTTTTTTTATGTGATAGGTAGCAGGCGAGCAGACATCACCTGATGGTAAGCAATTGCCGCCGCCCATGGACACAGCAACACCAGTGGAGTTACAAGTGCGCTGCCAACCTTTTATCCCTCCCCCCCGAATGGGCCACCGTACCTTCACTCACTCGGCGAAACACAGCACAGAAAAATATCTAAAAAATGCTCATACCTATCACCGAAGATTTGTTCGATAACTATTTAAATTCGGCAAAAAATCTTGAATGTATAAAAATACATAATCGGTCACGAATAAAGACCTTCGTTCCCCAATTCAAATATTCGACTGGTCCCTTAACGGTATTTTTTTATTGTGGGAGAGCCACTCTTCGGCATGAATGGGCTGGCTCGACCGAAGTGATACCACTGCCTCACAAGAAACCGGCGTGAAGCAGCCTGTGCTGTGTTTCGCCGAGTGAGTGAGGGTACTGGAGGCCCACTCGGGGGGAAGGGGATAAAAGGTTGGCAGCGCACTTGTAACTCCACTGGTGTTCAAGTGTCCATGGGCGGCGGCATAGGGTACTTGACTATTTTTTTTTGTGTTTAATCAAAGACCCCTCTATTAAGAACATTGTTGAAAGATTATTTGATTCTGATTTGAATTACCTGAGATTCACAACCTTTAAGAGCACATATTTTACGCGGGCCCAAAAACGCTCTATACAAATGGCTACCAACATGTGACGTCACACGCTGGTATCTTGTATGCGCATCTAGCAAATTTTGTTTGGTAGCTATATCAAATGTTTCGTTTATGTACAGTGGCCAGCACTCAAGTTACTACAATCTGTCAAATTCCTCAGTTGATATTGAACCAAACACGTTTGACATAAAGTGAGGTTCGATTGAAGAATTTGACAGATTGTAGTAACTTGATGTGCTGGCACCGTACATAGTTTATAATAAAGTTTGTGTTTAATGTGTGGGGATATATTATAAACTTAAAAATGGCCTTTGCCCATGAAACTTGAATGCTCACAAAACCACTAGACGTTATATTTTTAACTGAAAATGTAGGCTATTGGTTCTTATTACCATATTTTGGTAAGTATCAATATTTTTTACTACATCGATATTAGTCAACTACCCTATTGCTTACTATCAGGTGATCCGCCTGCTCGCCTTTCACATAAAAAAAAATATTAAAATTATTTTTTTTTTACAGATACCGTCACTACACAAAGAACAGGTCACTAATAATATCGGCGTTCTCCACCGTCCTACTCTTCTACGGAACCCAGTACCTTGAAAACAATATAAACAAAAATAGCGCCCTCTGGTTTTATTGCATGCAATTTTTACTAGCAACAGTCAGACCGTTTCTATATTTAAGATTAGTGCCTACCTTGTCTATGTGGCCTTACCAGAGTGTTACAGTAAGTGCTAAACATAAAAAAGAATAGGTAATGAAAAATATCAAGTGACTGATAATAGTGACAAATTCAAGTGATTCTAATTTGGTTTACGATATGGTTTTAAGTTAGGCTTATTAAAAATAAATTGTATGTTACTAGTAAATAAAAATACAAAACGAGTGAGATATAATAGCAATTTAAATTAAATATATTAGTTAAATTATATTTGCAGAAAATGCTATTTAATATTTAAATTTTTAATCTAGCTTCTATTGGCCATAACAGTTAATAATTTATTAAAAAAATATTCTAAAATTGTTTTTATGGACTTTGATTTAAAATAGTTTTTTTTTAATGCTCATAACTATTTTGATGTTGGTTTTTTCTGTTTTATATTTTTACGACTTAATGTTAACGATTTGTTAAATATTGTGATATAAATAGCTTTTGCACGGGTCTTTTTTTACAAACACTGTGATATTGTATATTTTATTTAAAATAAATCAGTTCAAAGTTTAATCTAAAACTATTAAAAACCGCTCTGTCTCACTCACTTATCGTAAGAGAGGGAGGGAGGGGAGGGGCAAATAAGTGGAAAAGGGGAACTGTTGTCAATGTAATCGACATTCAGCGACATCTATTGGTAAAATTTGAGGCTAATAGCAAAATTGAGTCCCAAACAAAAGTAATTGTTTACCAATATACCTACCCATAATATTGATAGAACTTCGCTTATAATTCATCAAGAAAGTCATGAAATTAATTGATGGCGCCACTGCCGCTTACAGTCATAGAGTATGGTAACCCCATTGGTTATAATACTATGGAGCTTAGTTCCTCAAGAATTTTCACGATCTTTATTGACTGAGTATAAGGTAAGTTCGTTTAATTAAACAATGTTGAAATGGATCTTAAAATGATTGTAATTTTATTTACTCATTTTTTATATGACAAATGCCTACCAAATAATTTATATTTGATGTTAATTTATTTAAATAAATTGTTTTAGCACTACTTTTCTTTAGACATTTAAAAATATGGATATTGCTTTACATGGGTTAACTTATTAAATACAGTTGAAATACTTCAATGTTATTTTATTTGATAAAATAATTTAAATGCTTAAAAAATTGGGAAGCCCAACCTGCTACAGAAAAAAAAGATGAAATAAAAATGCAATTTTAGTTAAGTTGACGTCACGTATAATGGTCAAACATTTCTAAAAAGTACTCTCGACTTTTTCTCAAATCAGAACTAGCGTTTATAGAAACAACTCCAACTCTTGAAATATCGGTGTCGCTAAACACATGTTTTTGTCATGAAAATGTTCTTCAAAAACTCCTTGGGCCGCCTTTTCATAGTCTGTGGTGCTGTCAACTTTGACGTTTCTTTCCCGCCTTTTTTAACTTTTTTAATTTTCAACGTGTCGAAACGGGCCCTGGAATTGCGTGGATCGAACTCTGAATCATATTGTGGGATTAATTTGCTAGATTTGAATGATGTTTTGGGCTTAAAAACTTTGACGACTTTGTTTTTTGAAAATTCGGAAGTGTTCGTTATAGTTTCATCGGTATACAGTTTTGATGGGAGTCCAGTTCTGTTGCTTGAAGGTTGATGAACTAGAAACGACTTGCTCACCGATCCAATATGGTCTAAAGGGAAACAACACATAACTTTAGTACATATGAGTATCCGGTACACGAAATTCTTAAAGATTTTGACCACAATCGCGGATTGATCGGACATTTTCTTAATTTTAATTCACATTGTATGTTGTTGTGAAAAACTGACATTTTGACAATGGCTTCACTGTCACAGACAGAACTGGACAGAACTGTCAGAAAGATTTCTTCTTTTTTATTTTCAATTTCGTTTTAAAAAGGTTATACAAAACGTGTTTTAAAGAGGACTATTACTTTACTCTATGGTTTAAAGTTAGTTTTAGTTTAAAACTGATCAATGGCGTAACGTGGGTATCGGCCGCCCGGGGCGGAAGACTATAATTATGCCGCTCTATGTCCTTCCTCTACCCCACCCCTCCCCCAGAATAAAGCGTAGAGTTTGCTTCAATTTTATATTAACGTTGTAAGGCCCAGACAGCACACACAATGGAAAATCAATTGTTGCTTTTTAAAAGGCTTTTGGGCCTTACGACGTTAAGTCAAATAAAAAAGGTTTATGCTTATAGGTGACAGACGAGCAAGCGGGTCACCGGATGGTAAGTTATCTCTGCCGCCCATGAAAAACTGTGTTGCTGAAAATAATTGCAAAGTCACTTCACTGGTTTTTGTTTTTACTGTGATAAATTAAATTTATCAAAATCAAAGGCAACAAATATCAGCCTATTTTTATTATAACTATCTATCTATTATTAATATATTAATACCATTGTTAATAGGTATTCTGTTATGTCTGCCGCCGCGCTATACAGGGTGTATCTGTGAACATTCTCATCCCTTGAACCACGTCTTCTAAAAATATTTTGAACAACCCTTAATTTAGGAATGACTTTTTAAATCTGTATAAAAATACTTTTATTTTTATACAAAGTCAGTCACGTGACTTATTCATTTTTTATGGAGAGTTCACAAAACAGATACTTACATCCTGTATATTTATTTTATCAGTGAAATCTGGATAGCTACTGATGGGAACTTTATTAAAAGATAAGTTCATTCATTAAGTTTATTAATAAAACATCGACTAGTAATAGGCTATGGGTTTGTTTGCTTTCCTAGCAATATTAAGCTCATGGGCGAAAATGTTTTTCATCATCATTTCAGCCAATAGACGTCCACTGCTGGACATAGGCCTCCTCCAATGTTCTCCACACAGCTCGGTCCTGTGCCACCCGCATCCAAGGGACTCCCGTGACTTCACCAGATCGTCGGTCCACCTGGTGGGAGGCCTGCCACGGCTGCGGTCTCCTGCACGCGGCCTCCAGTCAAGGACCTTCCCACCCCAACGGCCGCGACCTTAGATCTCCTGCGGATCTCATTATTTCTGACAGAAGATCATTTCACTTCTGAAAACGAACTTCGAACTAATCTCCTGATCCAAAGGAATAGTTTTATCACCATGCGAGCAAACCCGCGGCGCTTTGCTAGCTAAGGGGATATCGCGTGTCAAAAACCCGCTAGATGGCGTACTTTAGAACTGAGGTCCACCTACGTGATTGCTTATGTTTGATGATAAATGTCTAAATATAACTAAACAACCATACTAAACAACCAATGACATTCAAGATGCACCTCAGTGTGACATTACGCCATCTAGCGGATTTTTCACATGCGATAGCCCCCATTATATGTTTTGTTTCGGGTTCAAATCAATAAACAAACTGACCGAAAGCAGATTTTCATTATGAGCATAATATTATCACACATATTAATAGATATTGATAAGCTTTCACAACAAAAATCAACTTCTGATTCTATCGAGTTCTGAACAGTTCAGTTGTGCCGTTGTTATTTATAATTCGGTAGGCGTTTGGCTAACAACTTGATACATAAATGCCGATTCTGTATGTACTAGTTTCTTTTCTTACTTGCTGTTACATCCACCAAGATATTTCAAGTTCATAGTAACTAGTTCAATAAACTTGTGACTTCACATTGGTGTTACGGGACGCGGCGGATTTCGCTTACCATCAAAGAAAAAAAGAAAAAAAATATTTCCTGACACAAAGTACATATACAAGACATTTTTTTTATATTATAGGAAGGCAAACGAGCAAGCGGGTCACTTGATGGTAAGTGATCACCGCCGCCCATGGACATCAGCTACACCAGAAGGAGTGCGGATGCGTTGCCGGCCTTTTAGGAAGGTATAAGGCTCGTTTCTTGAAGATTTGAATGTCGTACCGGTTCGGAAATACCGCTGCGGGAAGTTGATTCCACAATGAGGAGGTGCGCGGCAGAAAGTGTCGAGTAAAGCGCACGGTAGTGGACCGCCATCCATCTAGGTGGTATGGATGGAACAATGAGATAATTTGAAAGGCAAGAAAAATGGGATCTCGTGTCAGTGAAAAAGGCGTTCACTCAGCATGTGTCGTCAGATAAGTAATATAACTTAACTAGCTTTTGCCCGCGGCTTTGCTCGCGCCCCCCACTTCCCTAAAATGGGGGGTTAGAAAGGGGCAAAAAGTAGCCTATGTTACACTCCATCCCTTCAACTATTTCCACTTAAAAAAGCACATCAATTCGTCGCTCCGTTTTGCCGTGAAAGAAAGACAGACAGACACACTTTCCCATTTATAATATTAAGATGGATTGTGTTATTAATTTATTACTGTACATTTTTCTATCTTTTTTTAGTCTTATATATATATAGGTATAGGTACGGCTTGCCTTGATTCATGATTATAAATTTTTCTAGGTTACCAAATAAGTAGGTAGGTAAGTACTGAATAAATATGTCTATTCTATTCTTTTGGTCGATGTAACAGCGAAAAGAAAAGCAACTAAATCAGGCATTGGATTTTACATATTAAGTATGTAGCTTTGAAGAAATTTTATAAGTAATTTAAATTAGCATTTCTGATTTCTAACGTTTCAAAATGTTCAGTGAAAGAATTGTAGTCGGACCCCAAAAGTCATTTTCACACACCGATTTACTGGAATACGTAAGTATTAAGATTTAAGTATATTTTTTTAACCGTGGTAAGTAGAGCCCCGCTTCGGCATAAATGGGCCATTTCGACCGCAGTGATACCACGGCCTCAAAGAAGACCGGCTTGAAGCAGCGCCTGCGCTGTGTTTCGTCGAGTGAGTGAGGGTACCGAAGGCCTAATTGGGGGGAAAGGGGTAAAGGTTAGCAGCGCACGTGTGACTCTACTGGTGTTGTAAGTGTCTATCGGCGGTAGCAATTGCTTACCATCAGGTGATCACTCTGCTCGTCTGCCACTTATCACAGAAAAGGTATTATTGGTCTAGTGGTTTAAATAAACGTGGGCCGGGAAACGTGGTTCGATTCTCGGGTCGAACACTAAATATGGTTAGAATTTTTCGAACATAGCTCGAGTTTATGAACACAAAACAAAAAGAAACGAGCCTACACCTTCCTAAAGGGCCGGCAACGCATCCGCACTCCTTCTGGTGTAGCTGATGGCGATGGGCGGCGGTGTTCACTTACCATCAGGTGACCCGCTTGCTCGTTTGCCTTCCTATAGAATAAAAAAAAACAAATGCGGAAGCAACCGTGGTGGTTAACGACCGGTTTCTGAATTGAGAATTTGAAGTTAAGCACTACTTAAGTAAAAACTTTGACAGTTGAGTTATTCTTCAAATGTCGAAGTTTGTACTTAGAATAAAATTGATTAGGAAAAGTAGGTATATAAGTAGTTCTCAATTCAGAAACCGGCCGTAAGCCATATCCTTACTTAGATATTTACTTACAGTTAGTAAGAAATCAATGATTTCTATGATGGAGGCCTTTGCCCTGCAGTGGACAGTAGGTATACTTTACTTTTTTACACATCCTAGTTTCATTGCCATTAGCAACGCCACAGTTTTATTTTATCTTTTTAGGTGGAGACACTACTGAAGGATTCCAAGTTGTGTGAAGAACGAGCCCTGGAGAGGTCCAACTACAGCTGGCTCAGATCCAGGGCTTCGGACCAGCCCCTGTACTGCAAGGAGTTGGACGAACTTAAACCTATTATTATGAAGGTCAGTGGAGTACCTACCTGAATTGTAAAGTAAATTGCAAAAATATCAACCTTTTTTAGTTATTGCAAAGTAAATTGCAAAAATATCAACCTTTTTTATTTATTGCAAAGTAAATTGCAAAAATATCAACCTTTTTTATTTATTGCAAAGTAAATTGCAAAAGAAAACCCTTTTTAATTGCAAAGTAAGTTGCAAAAGTATCAACCATTTACACTCACTACGCGCACTTGTGACTCTACTAGTGTTGCTGGTGTCTATGGGCGGCGATAATCGCTTACCATCAGGTGATCCGTCTGCTCATCTGCCACTTAGCACATAAAAAATATTGATTGCAAAGTAAATTGTAAAAAGAACAACCTTTTTAATTAATTGCAGAGTAAATTGTCAAAATGTCATCCTTTTTTATTTATTTCAAAGTAATTTGCAAAAATATCAACCTTTTTTATTTATTAACAAAGTAATTTGCAAAAATATCAACCTTTTTATTTATTGCAAAGTAATTTCCAAAAATTTTTTATTTACTACAAAGTAAATTGAAAAATGGATTAAAAAGTTCATAGATACAAACAGTACTTTAAGTAATTTTATTTAAACGGATGGCGCATTTCGTAGTGTCCCTATCTCGTATGCCATAAAATAAAATAAAAGTACCATATTTATATTATAGAAGGCAAACGAGCAAGCGGGTCACCTGATGGTAAGTGATCACCGCCGCCCATGGACATAAACTTTATTTTATTTTATAGCAGTTCGTTTTGTTTTGTTTTATTTTATTTCTTGTCATTTAATTTTATTTTACCCAGATGTCCTCCGAAAGCTGCGCAGTCATAGCCGTCAAACTCGACAGTATACCAGACGTCTCTCCACCCCGCCTGATTCTGACAACCTTCAAGAACCTTCTAGAAGAGCAGTACAGCACCCAACTGTACGACACCTTGAAGCGTGCGAAAGGGACAAAGAGAGGGAAGAGAAGTAGAGTACATCCTGAGTTGTTGCCGCCGGGGAGGCAGGCTACTGTCTCTTTCATTTTGAGTGAATTTTAAGGGTTAGATGAGAATTCGTCCCAAAAAACTCGAACCAGAATTTCAAGATATTTTTGCTTGTCAGTGATCTAGCTTAAGCTAACCAATACTAAACTGTGGGAGAGCCACGCTTCGGCATGAATGGGCCGGCTCGACCGGAGTACTACTGCCTCACAGAAAACCGGTGTGAAGCAGTCCCGCTGTGTTTTGCCGAGTGAGTGAGGGTACCGGAGGCCCACCCGGGGGGAAGGGCGCTTGTGACTTCACTGGTGTTGCAGGTGTCCATGAGCGGCGGCAATTGCTTACCATCAGGTGATCCGCCTGCTCGTCTGCTACTATTACTTAAGAAAAATACTTTTGTGATCATAACATAATATTTACAAAACTACAAAAAAATATATTGGTGACGTTAGGCTAAGTCATGTAGTATAATTGTATTTTTTTTTAATATAAGGTGGGTTTGCACTTTGACTTGACCTCATCTCACCTGATGGAGAGTGACAATGAGGTCTAAGATGTAGCGTGCTTTCCCAAAAGAAGCCTATTCACTCTCGACTTAAAGACACCCAAATTGTAGCTCTCTGGAAATACAGAAGCCGGCAAGTTGTTCCATTCCTTAGCAGTTCGTACTAAGAAAGAAGAAGCGAAACGCTTAGTACGAGCTAGTGGAACTTCCACAGTGTAAGGGTGGATTCCTTTCGTCTTCCGTGCCCGGTGGTAGAAAGGAGAAGGTGGTATCAGGTCGTGAAGCTCTTTCGAACACTCCCCAAAATGCATCCTGTAAAAACTGTGCAGGCCACTCTTCGTCGGTGAGCAAGGCAAGTAGTAAGTAGAAAAAAAAAACTTGAATTTCTGAGAGGAGTTTTTTTGGGATGAATTGCCCCCAAGCCAATTTTAAGGAGTTGAATAAAGCAATAGAAAATAAAAAGTTCGTTTCTCTTCTAGAGCTGACATCATCTGACAGTCATCAGCAACCCACGCTCGTCCACTGCTGGACATAGGTCTCCCCCAATGCACGCCACCGCTCCCGATTTTCGGCCACTCTCATCCAGCTCACTCCAGCCAGCCTTCGAATGTCGTCATCCCATCTTGTAGCAGGGCGTCCAACACTACGTTTACCGAGTCGCGGTCTCCACTCAAGGACTTTATAGCTCCAACGGTTGTCAGTTCTGCGGCTAATGTGACCATACCACCACTTCAGTTTGCTGATTCGGTGGGCTATGTCGGTGACTTTCTGGTCAGTCATTACATTACTTAATTTCCCTAAAACGGTCAATTATTTTTTTCCTAACATGAAAATGCAAGAAGATTCCAGACCCGTCTCGCACCAATTATTCGCTGCAGTGTGAAACAGTTAACGCCCCGTGTATGAAGCAACCCGAATTAGCAAGTTTATTCATGCAAACGGTTACTGCAATCATTGTGAGAGCCACGCTTCAGCATGGATGGGCCGGCTCGACCGGAGTGATACCACGGCCTCCCACAGCTTCTCATTAATTGACCTGACTCCGTACTAAGTAGCTCAATCGTCCTAACATCTTTACAAATCTGTACTATTTTTAAAGAGATAACTTCAATAGACAACGACAAGGCTTATAGGTAAACCGAAAACACGAAACGCTTGCGCGATGTAATTGAACACAGCGCCATCTATTGGCTCATTTCTGAATTACGTTCCCGAAGCGAAGTGAGTGTGGGCCACTAGTATTCTTATAAATGCGAAACTAACTCTGTCTGTCTGTTACTCTTTCATGCCAAAACTACTGAACGGATTTGAATGAAATTTGGTATACAGATGATCTAGACCCTGAGAAAGAACATAGGCTACTTTTTATTGCTAATAGGGGGTTGTAAGGGGTTGAAAGGGGGGTAAAAAGTTACTTTTCCACGCGGACGAAGTCGCGGGCGGCCGCTAGTATTCTTATAAATGCGAAACTAACTCTGTCTGTCTGTTACTCTTTCACGCCAAAACTACTGAACGGATTTGAATGAAATTTGGTATACAGATGGTCTAGACCCTGAGAAAGGACATAGGCTACTTTTTAGTGCGAAAGAGGGGTAAAAAGGGGGGGTGCGGATGAAGTTGCGGGTAACAGCTATTTAGTATAAACAACTTTAATCGAATTTTTAATAACCTACAGTACATTTATTTCATTTTAACGTGGGAGAGCCACTGTTCGGCATGAATGGGCCGGCTCGACCGGAGTGATACCACGGCCTCAGAGAGGACCGGTGTGAAGCAGCGCCTGCGCTGTGTTTCGGGGATACCAAAGGTCCAATTGGGGGAAGCGGTTTAAGGTTGACAGCGAAGTTGTGACCATCAGGTGATCCGTCTGCTCGTATGCCACCTATATCGATACCCCGCAGCTGTTGTGGTTTATTATTTATTTATTTATTGCACAAAATAAAAAGTACAATTGGCGGACTTAATGCCTTGCATTCTCTACCAGTCAACCATTGGGCGAATAAGATTTTTTTTTGGTTTAAGTACCGGGCCGTGATCATAAGGCCCTGGGATCGATTTTCGAACAAAGCTTGGGTTTGTGATCACCGCACCGCATTAGGCAAGCGTGGTGATTAAGCCTAATCCCATCATAGTAGCGATGACTTGATTTCTATGATGGAGGCCTTTGCCCTGCAGTGGGACAGTATCTATATAGTCTGATTCTTTACTTTTTTTCACTCCTTTAAAAGTTGTATCTTCTTTAGCTTTATGAAGTTCTTTAGCTTTCAACGTGTGTTTTTATATCTTTTGAAAGACAGAAAATTCGTTTAAAAAAAGAATCGAAGCGTTATTCCATTGTTAACTTTTTTATACAGTTCTTCTTATAAAATGATTTAAAATTCCTTTACGTTCCATGTCAACGGAAACTAAACGATACAGAATTTTAATTAAGTGACGGACAAGTAAAAAATGCTTTCTTGAAAAGTCGACAAGGACGAACAAGTTGCTAATTGAAAAACAACCTTATTTACATTACCTTAAAGTGCGTCGAGGTTTTAAGGATGGGCAGTGTTTTGATAAGAATAAATACAATTTTATTTCTTGATATCCAATATCGGGTTTGCGTGAAATGGATCGTCAGTTGCGTACATTTTTTATTGGATGGTTTTTGAGAGAAGGAACCAAAATATTTTATTTTAATAATTGCTTGGCTGAACTTCAAGGAGTGTCGTTGGGTGTTAGGTATGTAATGCAAGAATTGGGGACCTCGGTCTTAAACGCTTGTAGGTATATGTAGGTGAAATCGATTTTCACCGGATGGCCCGGTGAAAATCGATTGAAACATTTTAACTGATTGGTAATAACATTGACTAGCTTAGCTTTGACTGCAATTTTTTTTTTTTTTTTTTTTTTTTTATGTGATAGGTAGCAGACGAGCAGGCGGATCACCTGATGGTAAGCAATTGCCGCCGCTCATGGACACTTGCAACACCAGTGGAGTTACAAGTGCGCTGCCAACCTTTTATCCCCTTCCCCCCCGGGTGGGCCTCCGGTACCCTCACTCACTCGGCGAAACACAGCACAGGGCTGCTTCACGCCGGTTTTCTGTGAGGCAGTGGTATCACTCCGGTCGAGCCGGCCCATTCATGCCGAAGCGTGGCTCTCCCACAGTCAAAATGCCTCAAGAAAGTCTTTAAAACGAATTTTGGGGAACTAACGGAGTTCCAATGTTTTATAATTAACCATTAACCAGGCTATGTACCATATGAGACCACCAGATTTTGAACTTTATGCAGTTATGATAAGGTATATGAAAATATGTCTAGTTGCCTGGTTAAGGGTTAATGGGGTTACGCAAGCCTTATAAAATAAGCGGCAGTGGCGTCATCAATAAATTTCAAGAATTTTTTGATACTTGATACTCCATACAAATGCGAAACCTTTATTTAAGACCAGGGTAATACCAATCATATCATATTTTTAGTACGTACAGCCACACATCAAAGTATACAGAACTGTCAGATTTCTTTCTCATCTTACTGTATACACATTAGGTTGAATTGTCCTTCCAAATCAGCAGTAGATGATAGATTATAAAATTTGTCATTCATAAAATAAATGTTCTGTAAAGGACTTAAATTGAATAAAGAGATTTTGATTTGATTTATGAGTTGAGGAAATTTGACAGGTTGTGGTAGCCTGATGTGTGGCTGACTGTACATAACTATTCATTGTTTATTTATTTAGACGCGAAAAAAATATGTGGTAAGATATAAAAATCTTTACAGCCACAAATCGAAGTATACAAAACTGTCATATTTCTTCAATGGATTGTCATCTTAATGTCAAACACATTAAGTTCAATATCAATTGAGGAAATTTGACAAGATGTGGTAACCTAAAATGTGTGGTTGTCTTTACATACATACCATATTTAAGAAACAAATTAATAAATCAATTCATTTCAAAATTAACTTAGGTAAGTAAGTTGCTATTATCACCAATTAACTAAGAATCATCATTTCAGCCAATAGACGTCCACTGCTGGACGTAGGCCTCCCCCAAAGTTCTCCACACAGATCGGTCCTGTGCCACCCGCATCCAAGGGACTCCCGCGACCTTCACCAGATCGTCGGCCCACCTGGTGGGTGGTATTTAGTGGTGGTGGTGGTATTTAGTGGTGGATTAGGACTAAAATAGGTACTTAAATTTAAAACAATGGTTCCTTCTAGCATAACACAATGAAAACCAGCAAACTGCCCGAGATCCATAACTGATATTCGATCCAAGGCTGCACGCGGGCGATTCCACTGCTCATCGAAAAAAAAGTTTGACTTGACATTTGCCGCCAAAACGCATTCCATTTTTACTTTTTAATTTAATTAAATATGTATGGCTACGGGTTTTCAGCCATGAGAATTTATGGTATATTAAAATTGTCCATGTTTGTATATTTAAATAGTCGTTCTTTATTGATATAGTAATTTAAATAATGTATCGATACGAAGAGCGGAATAATTCAGAACTTGAAGATTTATTTTATGAGTTCGAATTTTAACTGCACTTTGACTTTTTCTATTGAAAAAAAGCGGCCAAGAGCGAGTTGGGCTCGTCGATGCAGCGTTCCGTAGCAGCAAATAATAGCATCCATTTTCATATTTATTGATTGAATGTAATTTTAAAGGGTTTCAAAGGTTGGCAGCACACTTGTGGCTCTACTGGTGTTGCAGGTTTCTATCGCCATCGCTTTCCATCAGGTGATTCGTCTGCTCGTCTGCCACCTATCACATAAAAAAAATTGCGGTTTAAGATTTAAGTACGTATCTTCGTGTACGGTATTAAAAAACTAGTACTTAGTCACCTATCAGATCTCGTTTTTTTATCATTTTGGCTTCGGATCGGATTCCTAAAAAAAATATGTACTTATTATTATTATGCGAAATAACTTTGATAAACAAGCAACGCTGAAAGTAGCATTGCCTTTCAAAAAATGTTTACATCAGACGTGGTATAAGGAGCTTGTTCCGCTCGGTTAAAGAAACAATGCTACTTGGAGACCCAACCAAATCGAAAACACACAATGCTTGTGCGAAGTAAAAATGTACAACGGCATCTAGCGGCCGCCGCGCGCATTACAAGTGTAAGGCTTGCTTACGCAGACGTGCAATAAATGAGGGGGGCAAAATCAAACAGTCCTCTCTCTATCCATTTATTTTTGAATTCGAGATAATCGCAAAAAAGTTTTTTAGTGCTCTTGTTTAGTCCGAGGCAAGAAAGTGTAGTTATGACCTTGAGTGCGCAGAAACCAATTTTGATAGAAAGTCTTCTTTTTTACAAGTGCGCAAAATAACGGTCATCGCTATACTTTCGTGCCTCCAGCTATACCTAAGTACAAGTAATTTATTAACGTGCTTTCAGAGGCACGGGGAGGCAAGAATCACTAACTTCCTAGACTTCGGGCTGATACTGAGAATTTCTGAACAGAAAAACCCAGGTACAAAATTTTGGCCCGACCAGGGGATCGAACCCGGAACCCCAAGCGCAACCGTCGTCGAGCGACCTACTTCGTCGTTTCTTCGGTCGTATCACACAAGGTGTCCCAGTCTAATTAAAAGTCTTAGTAGACTATGCGATATTCAGCAAGCTAGCTAGCATGCACGGGCGAATCCATTCAGGCTGTCTGAATAATTAGGACATGCTAACTTGCTAATTGGGTATTTGACTAATTCTCGATATAGTAAAAAAAAATTATACTCTATCAAAATATTGGTAAATAAGAATCAATGGCCAACATTTTCAGTTAAAAATATAACGTCTAGCTGATTTGTGAGCTTTCAAAGTTTCATGGGCAAGTCCATTTTTAAAGTATAAAATTTTAAAAAAATAATTATGTAGGTATATCATTGAACTATCCGTACATTTTCCACCAACTTTTATTATAAAACCATTTACTTAAAAGAAACATTTGATATAACTACAAAAGAGAATTAACTAGACGCGCACACAGAAGTTTGAGTTGTGACGTCACAATTCAATAGCCATTTGTATAGAGGTGGTGATTCTTTTAACGATGTTTCTTAAATTGAGGCGTCTTTTGATTAAACACATAAAAAAATTTTAGTCAAATTACCCAATTTTTAAAGATTTTTGATTTTTTAATTTTTTTAGGAAATGACTAAGTACTACAACGCCCACCTGCCAATGTCACTGAGCGGCCTTCTCGTAGTCCTGCTATAAAAATCTCAGCAATTTCATTTACAAAAACTCGTCTTTCCTCATCCTCAAGTTGTCATTACAAACTTGATAATTTGTTCCTCATCATCTGAATAAAATCTGTGTGCCTGTCTTTTTCCTCCGCCGCAGCAATTTGTGAGACAGCAGGCTGTAATTAGCGGCACTTTTATAGTTTAAGATTAATATCAGGGCGCACGGTAAAAGGAATGCCAAGTATGAAAGTTTTTTTGAACTATTATAGGTAGTATTTATTTATTAAGGTCCGCCTACAGCACGTCATACAAAAATATTATTTTACTAGGTAGGTAACTTTTTTTTTGGTAACTGTAAAATATACTTATCGGTAATTTAACAATAAAACTATATAATTATTTATTACATACGATAACGCCCCGTTGGTCTAGTGGTTTAAGTACCGGGCCGTGATCTCGTGGTCTGGGTTCGATTCCCGAGTCGAGCAAAAGTAGGAAGCGTGGTGATTAAGCCTAAGCCCATCATAGTTGTGATAACATGATTTCTATGATAGAGAGGTCTTTGCCCTGCAGTGGGACCGTACATAGGACTGACACTTTACTAGTGACACGCCCTCACTTCGTTACAGATTTTAATTTCAAACTTGATCAATAGATGGCTCTGGGGCTCTGTGCGTCGATTGACTCGCACAAGCGTCTTGCCTGGTGGTTGTCCTTATAATTTACCTGATTATAAATAGTATTCTGTTCGATCGACTCTCACCGTAATTTCAAAATGAGCTTGGCATTTTTTTACATTTCCGTTGACATTTCGTTGAAAAATCAGTATGCATCAATGAGAAGAGCCATTTATATCAAAAAATCTCAAGTTTTAAATTTATTCAAGAAATATTTTTAAAAGACAGATTTACGATTGTTTGTTTTCAATTTAAGTGATCTCTTAATTTAAGTAGTAATTAATTTATTACCTTCGGCATGCTCGTTTTAATTATATGCTTGTAATTATTCGGACAAGCTTGATACAATGATTATAATGCTTGACGCATAAATAAATATTTTTCTTTCTTTCAAGAAAGTCATAACATCGGATTTTTTTATATTGAGGACAATCAAGATGACCTACATCAGCTCGTACTAAGCGTTTCGCTTCTTCTTTCTTAATACGAACTGCTAAGGAATGGAACAACTTGCCGGCGTCTGTATTTCCAGAGAGTTGCAATTTGGGTATCTTTAAGAGTGAATAGACTTCTTCTGGGAAAGCACGCTACATCTTAGACCTCATTGTCACTCTCCATCTGGATGAGCTAAGGTCAAGTGCAAACCCATTTAATCAATCATCACACGAATGCTTGTCCAGGGTGGGATCGAACCCACGACCTTTGGCGTATGAGGCAGGGTCACTACCAAATGCGCCAATCCGGCCAGCCAAGCACGTGCATTTATATGTAGCAAGTGCATATTAACGACATTTTAATAGTAAAGAAATTGTCTTAACAATTAAGTCTAAATGGCAATGAAAAGTTTACAGTTATTTTACCACATAACAGAAACCACTAGATCGGTAAATACGAGATTATCTCCTCACTCATCACAGCATTTGTCTCTAAATAGCTCGGGTTTGTGATCACCGCACCGCATTAGGCTAGCGTGGTGATTAAGCCTAATCCCATCATAGTAGCAACTCTGAACCGTACCGTTTCTGAATAATATCATCATCATCATCATTTTAGCCAATAGGAGACGTCCACTGCTGGATATACCTGGGCCTTTCCCAACGTTCTCCACACAGATCGGTCCTGTGCCACCCGCATCCAAGGGACTCCACTATTTCTTGTATTATATAATTAGGTAATTCATCATGACCCCCGTTGGTCTATTAATGGTTGTGATCTCGAGATCCTCGGTTCGATTACCGGGTCGAGCAAAAGTATGTTTAAAAATTTTCGAACATACATAGCTCTGGTTTATGATGACCAATCCGCATTATAGTAGTGATGACTTGATTTATATGATGGAGGCCTTTGCCCTGCAGTGGGACAGTATTTATAGGCTGATAAGTACTTTACTTTATGTAGGCATGTGGTCTTGTCCGTTAAGTTGGTATTCAAAAATTCCAGGAAAATTTCCTTGCAATAAAAAATAACTTAAAACCTTAAAACTAGGCTTATTATAATGAAAATGCATGGATTATTACAAAAGTTGACTTTATTTACATTAAGTACACATGTTTTTACAAATCAAATGCAAAATCCGCATCTATTTACATAATTTTACAAACATTACTATGGCAGTATTCACGAAACATTTGCTAAAACGCCAGATTTTCTTTAAAAGAAAAATAACCGAAATCGGCCATTATTACAAAGGCGTAACGAAAAAAAGTAAAGTGTCATTTTGACGTTGACATTGAAATTGGCGCGAAAAGTCTGGCTTAAGGCAATGTTTCTTTTTTTTAATCTTTGACTAAGTCCGTAGGGCTGCGACGTTGTTTTGGGTTGTTCACCAGCAGTAAGGGTAGTTGGGGCAGAGAGCGGGGGGGAAGTCAGCGGGGTAGCGGGGGGCGGCATGGTGAGCAGGGCTGTAAAGAGAAAAAGTTTGTTAAAATCATCGATATAAATATGTACACATTTGTCTATGGATGATCGTTTTTTTTGCATCTAAGCTGTATTGACAATACTCCTGAGTTAGAATTAGTTAAGTGTGGTACTCTGATGGATAGTTTTATTGCTATACTGATGAAAAGGGTACTAGAGTACAGATACAGACAAGCTATCAGATGTGATATACCCACACCAGGAGTGTGGTGTCACAGTCTGGGTAGGTTTATAGTTATACTGACGGGAAGAGTACTAGAGTACAGAGACGGACAAGCTACCAGATGTGCCATAACCACACCAGTCACAGTATGGGTAATTTTATTGCTATACTGATGAAAAGGGTACTAATGTTCAAGGATGTAGGCTAGTGCTGAAGGCAGACAAACCCAGACCATGACTGTGGTGTCACAGTATGTGTAATTTTATTACTATACTGATGAATAGGGTACAGTCAGCCAAGAAAGTGATCTACCACTTTTGACAAAGATTCTGCGAGATGTAACGTTCGGTGAGGTTGACTTTTTTTAAGCAAATTTGACACTTGACATGACTTTATATCATAAATAACAAAGAGAGCAATAGTCACTGACACAATCTTATTGCCAGGGAAAATTGACCTTGTTGTTTCATAATGTTCAAACGAATCTCAATCGTGGTGGTAGACCGCATTTTTGACTGACTAGGGTCCAGGGACAAACTAGTTATCAGGGCTGACATACCCAGACCAGGGCTGTAGTGTATGGGTAGTTTTATTACTATACTGATGAAAAGGGTACTAGGGTACTCACTCTACAGGGGCCACAGGCAAGATGCTAGGGTTGTACACCCACTCGGGGATGGGCTGGCCGTCAGGGGTGTGTCTGGCCAGGGCCGCGGTGTCACAGTAGGGGTAGTTGGGGCAGACAGCGGGGTGGACTCCGGCAGGGTACTCGCGGCACATCGCTACCGCCGCCAGAGCAAGAAGGGTGATCTGGAGAGAGAGACAGAACAAAAAATTAAAAAAAGAAAAAAAAATCAGTAACTCCTGTCGGTGAATTTAACAGTAATCGGTTAATTAGGAAAATCTACAGCTATCGACTATTGATTAGCCGGATGGCGCATTTGGTAGTGACCCTGCCTCATACGCCAAAGGTCGTGGGATCGATCCTCACCCTGGACAAACATTCGTATGATGAACGCTTGTCTTTGTTCAGTGTCTGGGTGTAATATGTATTTAAATATTATATTTGTGTTCCTCTGTTCTCTGATATCCGTAACACAAGTGCTTAAGCTACTTAGTACGGAGTCGGGTCAAGCTATGAGATGTCGTGTGAATTTATTTAAAAAAAATCTTAAAAGTCAATCTTAAAGCAAAAAACATCAACGCGCTTTTTTAGATAAAAGTGACTTTAAATTTCTTTTCTTTTAAAATTAAAAAAAAATGTTACTTGTTACTACTTCCCATTCGGGGTCCTGGGTTAGATTCCCGGGTCGAGCAAAAGTATGTTTCGAATTTTTTGAACACAGCTCGAGTTTGTGAGCAAGCGTGGTGATTAAGCCTAATCCCATCATAGTAGCGATGACTTGATTTCTATGATGGATGCCTTTGCCCTGCAGTGGGACAGTATATAGGCTGATACTTCAATGCTAAAAGAACTTGTTTATTGTCACGCTAACCTTGGGAGAGCCACGCTTCGGCATAAATAGGCCTAATAACCCACACTATTTAGGATTAGACTAAAAAAATCTTTTTATATCAATTAATCCAACTGGTATTTTAATACCAAATTAATTGCAATTAATTAATCAATACGGTAATCGCCCAAAACATCAACACATTACTCAAATACCCTTAATTGCAATAGCTATGCAACTAGCAGCGCATGCGCAAAGCTGGTTGCAAAACCTGAATAGAGAAATGCATAGACAATGCTGCACCTACTATAGTATAATGTAAGCCGGCAGGGTAGCAATTCTCGAACACTCGACATTGAAGTCGAATTAGAATTTTGTATAAACGAATGTATGAAGTCTCAAAGACTTCAATGTCGATTTTTTTTATGTGATAGGTAGCAGACGAGCAGGCGGATCACCTGATGGTAAGCAATTGACGCCGCTCATGGACACATGCAACACTAGTGGAGTTACAAGTGCGCTGCCTACCTTTTATCTACCTTATTATAAATAGAAGTGACAGCATTGATTTTTAATTTCAATTAAAGAGATGCAATTGTTATGATAACCGGTCATTTTCAGGGTTACATAGCCAAATGGCAAATTACGGAACCCTTAAAGATTCGTCAAGTCTGTCTGTCCGTCCGTAGGTATGTCATAGCTATTTTTTTCCGGAGCTATTATAGTTAAAATGGATATTAACCAAAGACTAAGATAGTACAGGTAGACTTGGACTTAGTAATTAGATAAGTTTAAACCTACCTACTTATACCCAAGAGAAAAGCTTTAATCTCTAGTAGGCTTAGATTTTTAGTTAACATTTAATTTAGATTCTTAACTCGAAATTGTAAGAAATTTCATATCCCAGATAACAATTTAAACTTGAAACGGACTTGCGATAGGTTTGATGTATCAAACATAAAGCTTTGTCTCAAATTTGCCGTGGCAAGTGTATAAACTTGAGGCAAGGTTAAATCAAACTTTCTAGTTCCGAAGCAACAAACTTGCTAGAAAATTATTCTATAAAGTGTATGCAAGTTTGACATAACAAAGTTTGGAGGCCAATCGGGGGGAAGGGGATAAAAGGTTAGCAGCGCACTTGTTGCATGTGTTCATCATGGACGGCGGCAATTGCTTACCACCAGGTGATCCGCCTGCTCGTCTGCTACCTATCATATAAAAAAAAACCTTGTCTCACTCTCAGTTCCACACACTTTCCCAAGCAGGGCGCAGTGGCAGACGTTCCCGAGGGACGCTCCACAATAGAGTCACGATTTCAATAGAGTATCCATGACTCAAGCATCATTCACAAATTGGACTTCTGGTAGTCATTGTTTGGAAAAAAATCTCGTCATCGCGATGTAGAAAATAAACACGACCGACCGCACAAATAACTTGGTAATCCAGTACAAATACATAGCATTACAATTTTATATTTGCGGTTTGTGTTGGTCCTACTAATCATAGGGGGGGATTTGGGCCTACACCCACCACGCTGGCCCAGTGCGGGTTGGTGGGGTACGCCAGAGCCTCTTCCGTTGTGCAGCAGGGTGCGCCACGTGCAGGTGAGGTTGACTTTGGTCCCGTAAGATGTTGAGAGGGACCACTTGCACCCCATGCAGGATGGTGGTTGGCAGGCCTCCCACCAGGTGGACCGACGATCTGGTGAAGGTCTCGGGAGTCCATTGGATGCGGGTGGCACAGGACCGATCTGTGTGGAGAACTTTGGGGGAGGCCTATGTCCAGCAGTGGACGTCTATTGGCTGAGAATGATGAAAATGATGATTTGCGGTTTGCTTTGCTAAACAAAATGCACCGAGTTCGTTTCGTTCCGTGAACCGCACAAATAACTTGGTAATCTAGTACAAATACATAGCATTACAATTTTATATTTGCGGTTGTCGCCTTTCTTGAAGAACAACACGAGTATCTTTGAAGGACCACATCAGAAATGATGTAATCCGACAAAGAACCAGAGTCACCGACATAGCCCACCGAATTAGCAAACTGAAGTGGCAGTGGGCTGGTCACATTAGCCGCAGAACTGACAACCGTTGGAGCCATAAGGTCCTTGAGTGGAGACCGCGACTCGGCAAACGTAGTGTTGGACGCCCTGCTACAAGATGGGATGACGACATTCGAATGCTGGCTGGAGTGAGCTGGATGAGAGTGGCCGAAAATCGGGAGCGGTGGCGTGCATTAGGGGAGACCTATGTCCAGCAGTGGACGAACGTGGGTTGCTGATGATGATTTGCGGTTTGCTTTGCTAAACAAAATGCACCGAGTTCGTTTCGTTCCCTGTAACCGCACAAATAACTTGGTAATCTAGTACAAATACATAGCATTACAATTTTATATTTGCGGTCGAAATTTGCTTCAAAATTACCAAAGCCTTGAAACATCATACCTTAATCAACAAGCTTACAGCAAATTTTGTCATAAACTTGATTTTTAATGTTTGACGTGACAATCTAAAAATCAAGTTTGCAACAAGCTCGCTTGCTATCTGGGATGTCTTTAAAAAAGGCTAAATAGGTCTAAGAACATATTTGTACCTACACAACATACATCTTTACGTACCTACCTACCCTATTTATTATGAACTAGTGGCCCGCCCTCACTTCGCTTCGGGACCGTAATTCAGAAATAAACCAATAGATGGCGCTGTGCTCAATTACATCGCGCAAGCGTTTCGTATTTTCGGTTTACCTATAAGCCTTGTCGTTGTCTATAGAAGTTATCTCTTTATAAATAGTATAGATAGAAGATAAATGATTTTGTATTTGTATCTGTATTTGTATTAGAACAAAAATGCAAATTGCGTAACTGAACTTTCTTTGCAAGCGCTGGAATATAAATCGTAGTAGCCGGGCAAGTTGGGCCTGTGTCGCAATACGCAGATAGCAAAGTGTTACAAATAGAATAATGCGATCACTTTGGCTATTTTGCCTAGACCATTCTGACATAGACCAATGATAGACATGGCTGACATGGCTGTCTTTGCTTATGCGTTTTATCATCAAATCTTGTTGCAGATCTAATCTAGGTATATAAATAAAATGAATCGCCGTTCGTTAGTCTGGCTAAAACTCGAGAACGGCTGGGCCGATTGAGCTGATTTTAGTTTTAAATGTTTGTCGTAGTCCAGGAAGGTCTAAAAGGTGAGAAATGAAACAAAAAGTAGGTGGAACGAAGTTCGCCGGAGCCACTAGTAATAAATAAATCGGTAAGTAGGTTTCAATCATAAAAATCCTAGATGTAACATGAACGTGGTTGCCATAGGTATTCTGACATAGGTAATGATAGACATGGCTGACCAGGTCACAGTTAGCCGATACTTTGATGTAAGTTTGTAGGGACGTACGTAAGTAATTGAAAACAAATACATAAAAAAATAATGAAAAAAGAATAATTAAAAAATGAATCTTAAATAGATTCATTATTTAATTATTCTTTACGTGTAAATGAGTCATTATTCAAAACCTTTCAAATTCAAAAATTTGCATGCCTGGGCCTAATATAGAACTCATTTGATTTTAACAACCGTACTTATTTAAACTAACTACCTATTAGGTAGATACTTATAATAAAATTAAAGCAAAATAATTAAAGCAACAAAAAAATATTTGAATTTAATATTGCTGTTAGGTTTGTATGATAAAAGAAACATTCAACCATCCCCACATTTTAAAATATCTAAACTAATTAAACTTCATAAAAATACATTATTGATTATTCAGTAAATTATTATTATTGCCCAATAAACATTCTATTTTGTATTGAGCTGATTTTTATTTTGCTTATTTTGATGATCTAAATGCTAAAGAGTCTTTATCCGTGTTACCTATTATGAGGGCTTCGGGGTTAAAAATACTAAAATAAAACAAAGTATACGAGTAATTGATCTACAACTCAAATATGCAACCTCTATGAGTACGTACAGCCACACATCAAAGTATACAAAACTGTCAAATTTCTTCAATCGACTCTCATCTTACTGTCATACACATTGAGTTGAATATCAATTGAGGAAATTTGACAGGTTGTGGTAACCTGATGTGTGGCTGACTGTACATATGAATAAATTGATTTGTATGACAGCAGTCCCATACATTTGATGGTGGGCGCAAGGCTGCGTGCCTACGGTCGACTAGTGTAACGGGTGTGACGTGAATTTTGATTTGATTTAATTAATTTATGCACTGTTGTGGTTTTAATGACAAGTTGTGGTAATGAGAAAGGGCATGCAGGTATTTAGTATCTACCTTATAGGTGTATGATAAATGGTTTTGTAAAACAATACGTGAAAATAATTTATATTTTTGTCAATTCTTTGCAATTTATTCTTAAGTAAGTAAATAATGCACTTTAAAAAATCCATCGAAGGTTTCAGGTGGGATTTGAAACCTTGTGAAAGGTTGTGGGTTCGAGTCCCACCTGAACCATTCGATTTTTTTAAGGCATTATTTACTTAAGAATAAGTGAAAATGTACATACCTACTCAATGTAAAAAAAGATTTGACTAAAAATTATAAAAAGTTATATAAAGTCAGATTTCATTTTAGTTACAATTCTTATTTTTAATTTTTTAAATGGAAAATTAAATATTAAGATTTTTTTTTTATTTAAACCCTTTATTTCTTATTTCCACTAAAGTTTTTCGCTGTGCTAAGGACATTGAATAAGTAAATGTAAATATTTTTACAAAAATGCGTTCCAAAAACTATGTCAGGTTTTCAATAGAAAAACATATAATTCAAAAATAAAATTTATATCTTACTATGATATCATGTTATTATTGTGTATACACACATTTTTTTAATATTATGTTTTAATAAAAAAACGTTACTTTTTATTAATAAAAAAATATGTTCGATTTTTTTACCAAAAAAAATATGTCACAATTTTATCAAAAAACAACACTCCATATTTTTTTCACAAATAGTGCCTCAACCTATTTTTTACGACAACAAAGACTTACCAATTTAGCGTACATGGTGCCTTGTTATCCTCTCGAGTGTCAACTGAGACTGATACTGTTGGGGCTGCGCACGCGGCTTTTATACAACTCTAGCGGCCGCGTCGCGTGTCTCAGTACAATACTGGATTTTTCTTAACTTTTTCTATTAATTAGGTCTTGTCTTAACGCTGACAATGTCATTGTCAATTTTGGGTGATATTTTTGTGCTAAATGTCACCATGTGTGTATGTCTTTTTTGTATGCAATTGTGTTATAGGTAATTTAGTTATCAAAAAATCGAATGCTTATTTACCTAGACTTTAATTTTTTAAAAGTTCGTTCGTTCGTTCGTTCGTTCAGTTACCTCAAGTAACTGAACGAACGTCCCCTTGGTATTTTTTCTATCGGATTTCGGGGACCCGGGTTCGATTCCCAGGTCGAGCAAAAGTATACGTTTCGAATTTTTCGAACATAAGTAGTTCGGGTTTGTGATCACCGCACCGCATTAGGCAAGCGTGGTGATTAAGCCTAATCCCATCATAGTAGCGATGACTTGATTTCTATGATGGAGGCCTTTGCCCTGCAGCATATAATAATATGTTGATACTTCACTTTTATGGGGCAACTGGTCCCAGAATTTCATTTTTTTTGCTGGTCATCTAACTTTTTTTTGGTCACCCTGTGCAAATGCATTACGCATAGCTACCCGTAAACCGGGGGAGGTGGACTGGTTTTTTTATGTGATAAGCGGCAGACGAGCAGACGGATTACCTGATGGTAAACGATTGCCGCTGCCTACAGACTGCTAATCGTTGGAGCCGTAGAGTTCTTAAGTGGAGACCGCGACTCTAAGCGTAGTGTCGGACGACCTGCGACAAGATGGGATGATGACATTCGAAGGCTGGCTGGAGTGGGCTGGATGAGAGTGGCCGAAAATCGGGAGCATTGGCGTGTATTAGGGGAGACCTATGACCAGCAGTGGACGAATGTGGGTTGCTGATGATATACGAGTACACCTGCCACCAGTAGAGTCACAAGTTCGCTGCCGACCTTTAACCCCCATTTCCCCCATTGGGCCTCCTTTACCCTCACTCATTCGATTGAACCTACAAATAGCCGCTACACTCGTACTTACGAGCGAGGCAGTCATGCCGAAAATATGTGGGGATTAGTAACCCCGAAATAACTTTAGTACAATGCTCTAGACCAGTGGTTCTTAACCGGTGGTCCGCGGACCACTGGTGGTCCCTGGAGGCATTCCAAGTGGTCCGCGAAGACATCGTAATAAGCAACTGACGTGACGTGATGAGTCGAGTCAACACAACGCAAACGGCGCCGCGACGCATGTCCGAAGTGTGTGGTCCCTGACGCGACAGAATTTTGGTAAAATGGTCCCTCATGACTTAAAGGTTAAGAACCACTGGTCTAGACTAAGTATTTGACATAGTACTTACGTACCTAACTTCGAAACTAAATTACATAGGTACATTGCGAAATGTCAGAGACACGAGATAATCTCGACCATAGATCAACCGGGAGAGACCCACGCTTCGGCATGAATGGGCCGGCTCGACCGGAGTGATACCACGGCCTCACAGAAGACCGGCGTGAAACGTACTCGACGAAATACAACGCAGGCCCAATTCAGGGAATGGGCGTTATAGGTTGGCAGCGCACTTGTGACTCTACTGGTGTTGCAGGTGCCTACCTATAGGCGGCGGCAATCGCTTACCATCAGGTGATCCGTGTGCTGGTCTGCCACCTATTACATAAAAAACGCTTCGATCATCCTGACAAACCCGAGCTCAGTTCGAAATGTTGGAAACTTTTGCTTAACCCAGGAATCGAACCCACGACCTCAAGATCACGGTCCGGTAAATAAACCACGAACCGGATTCGAACCTGCAACCCTTTGTAATCAGGAACTAGTTTTTTGTTGTTGTTATAAATTTTTGTAATGTAATAACAAATTAATTACTTACTTAAAATCGAATATTTCGTTGTCAATTACTTATTAGTGCTAAAGGAATGTTAATTGATTAATACAGATTCCAATAATTGCATCGACTTGGATTCGAACCTGGGAATTGCAACAGCAACGATCTAATCCGCGAGATGGCGTACTGTTAGGCTGGGGTATAACTTCAAGAAGTACCTATACTCAAAACTGGAATTCAATACCAAAAAATCTACGACAGATACGTCACTGTCAAATCTGTTAAAGTCACTTATGTCATTTTCAAGTAACGTTTTGGGTTTCGCCAACCTTTTTGGCATTATTTGTCTTATTATGCAGACTAAACTGTCAAGTTTTCATACATTGTTAAAATTTTGTAGGTAGATACCAAATGTTATTAGCACCTACAGTGTTACAAGCGCAATTCCGTCTTTGAAACTAAAATTACGGATGGTTAAGTTTTTATTAAAGCGTCGTGTATTTACGTGATAAAAAGTAACTAAATTATTTTTTTAAATTATAGAATCAAAATTACCAATAAATAAATTACATCAGCAAGTGTTTTTAGAAAAAAAAACCGTTTAAAAAAGAGGTAGGTATACTATGGTACGATCATTTTATTGCAGTAGCAACATTGAAGTAGATTTTTTGGTCTTGAATTCCAGTTTTGGGTATACATAGTAGCTTTCGGTGTCGAAACACTGGGCCCGTGGGGTCCCGATGCTCTCTCTTTCTTCCGGGAAGCGCTTAGTTGAAGTCACGGGAGACCCAAAGGCAGCTACTTCGCCCAGCCAATTTCCATCGCTATCCAACGAGGTAATTTTTTGGGGACATTGCCACAGGGCCTACTCTGTTTAATTTTTTTTTGGTAGTTTTTTAGCTTTCGATTCCTGTTATTGTGTTCTCGTGTATCTGTTAGGTACTGTAAAAGCTGGTAGATAATGGTTTTAGGAATAAAACAAAGAGTAATTCCTAATTATATGTGGGTTATGGGATAACTAGCCCGAAACAAAACTCGCCCGCGAATTTCAAGATTTTGGCCGGTCACTGTTCTAACCTAGTTTAGCCAATATTTTTGCTTTAGTAGAGAGTTAAGTCAGTATCATCATCATAAAAATATTGCTTAGGTTAGAACAGTGACCGGCCAAAAAATCTTGAAATTCTCTATTTTCAGAATTACTTAGGTACATTTACCAACTCTGGTTGCTAAATCTTAGGATTCACACTTAAATCTTAAGATTTACCGTAGTTCGAGCTTTTACAGTAACATATCCATATTATTTTGTCCAAAAAATAAAGAATACTTCTATGTCATTGATTGCTTAGTGACATTATGCTATGTCCAATGCCACATCAAACATCTCGGTTCTAGAGTATGCCATGTAGCGGTTTTTTCAAACGATAGTATTATAAGGGTAGGGTTCATCCTCTGGAGAGCCACTTTTCAGCATGAATGGGCCGGCTCGACCTAAGGGATACCACGACAGGGGAAAGGCAGCGCACATAAGCACTTGTGACTCTACTGGTCTTGCAGGTGTCTATGGGCGGCGGTGATCCACCATCAGGTCATCCGTTTGCTCGTCTGCCACCTATCACATAAAGAACTCACACTCGTATATGACGCAAAGACTTACCTATACAATGTGTAAGAAGAATTTGCAAGGTTAGGTTGGCGTAAACAAAACGTTGTGACTGGTGTACCGGAGGCCCACCCGTGGGGAAGAGGATAAAAGGTTGGCAAAGCAATTGTGACTCCACTGGTGTTGCAGGTGTCCATGGGCGGCGGCAATCGCTTACCATCAGGTTATCCACCTGCTCGTCTGCTACCTATCACATAAAAAAATGGAAAATCATTAAAGCTACAAAATACTTATAATAATCTATTTAAACTAAGGGGAACATTTAAAAAGATTCCTTTATAAAATAATTCGCGCAGTTAGGTGAGTAAATCAAGTTTATTTGTTTTATTACAGCAATTTGCATCTTAAAAGGGCTCGGGTACAGTGTAGGAAAGGTTGCAGTGAGAATTTCGAAAAGTATCTATCTTCTATACTATTTATAAAGAGATAACTTCTATGGACAACGACAAGGCTTATAGGTAAACCGAAAATACAAAACGCTTGCGCGATGTAATTGGACACAGCGCCATCTATCGATTCATTTCTGAATTACGGTCCCGAAGCGAAGTGAGGGCGGGCCACTATCTATACTATTTATAAAGAGGTTACTCTCACATTCCACGTCAGAGCTTATAGGTAAACCGAAAACACGAAACAGTTGCGCGATGTAATTGGACACAGCGCCATCTATTGGTAGATAGTGGAACTACTTTCCCGAAACGAAGTGAGGGCGGGCCACTATTTTATATAAAAAAAAATTACGGCATCGATGGTGCAGTGACTAAGGTGTTTACCCGAAGCTCGAAAGGCGCATATTATTTTTGGTCTCTGTAGTCACATGTATTCAAATAAATAAATAAGGTCCCGGGTTCGATTCCCAGTTAAGACAACTTCGGAAACTACATTTTCTAAGTTGTCGTGGGTCAGGTGTTCTGGGTGGACGCCCCCAGGTAATTTATCGTCATATGGTACCTACTCTTAGTACAGGGG
Source organism: Cnaphalocrocis medinalis (assembly GCA_014851415.1). NCBI lineage: Eukaryota > Metazoa > Arthropoda > Insecta > Lepidoptera > Crambidae > Cnaphalocrocis > Cnaphalocrocis medinalis. The sequence continues at coordinate 6,220,293 of CM026301.1, read as the reverse complement.
TTGCCCTAGTTTGAGACTAGGTTGATTGGTGTGATTGTCTGGCGCATATTTATTGTTTACTAGTATTTGAGTAAAACTTTTTAATGGGTGTGAAAATCTGCTAGATGGCGTATTGTTAGAATAAGACCTGACTTAAACGTTATTGGTTGATTAGGGACATTTTAGCATCTCACATCACAAATAACCAAAGTCTCAGCTGGATCTCCGTTCTAGCACAAATTATTTTGTGGTTCTAGATGGTAAGATGATTCAAATAATTTCGATTGTTTCCCAAAATGACAATCTCATGTGTGTGTGAATTTTTAACACTGAAATATACGTAAAAACCATAAACCAGTCAGAGATAAAATGTAGATAATAATACAATAATTAGTATGTCAAAATGTGTAAAAAAGTATTATGCAAATTAATCGATTACTAATTACTAATTGATGGATTTGATCACAATGTGACAGGAACTCAACATTTTGGTAACGAGTTAACTGGTCCGATACTCTTATTAAGACATGCCGATCCGCGAGGTAAGTATAAGGTAGAATTGCGCAAGATCGCGAAACTAATCTTTGACAATTTTAATAGTATAATAATTTACACAACATCTCCTTACAATCCTGGGTTTTTAGGCGGGGCGTGAAACAGCATCTCAGCAGGCCTTCAGGGTGAGAGTGACCGACTCAATTGGTACTGACTTAGTCTGTTCTTTTGTGGCTGTCAACCTCATATTTTTGGATCTCACGGCCGCTACCCATCAGACGGATTGAGGTCATCTTGATTGTTCTCAATATAAAAAAAAACATCTCAAACATTGACCTGACTCCGTCTTGTGTTACAGATATTAAACAACAATAGATCAAAAATTATATTACCTACTTAAATACATTATATTACACCCAGATACTGAACAAACACAAGTGTTCATCACACGAACATTTGTCCCGGATGTGGATCGAACGACCATTGGCGTATCTTTTATGTTTTTTAACTGGATTTTTTAAAATATATCTGACTAGCGGCCGCCCGCGACTTCGTCCGCGTGAAAAAGTAACTTTTTACCCCCCTTTTAACCCTTTACAACCCCCTTTTCGCACTAAAAAGTAGCCTATGTTCTTCCTCAGGGTCTAGATCATCTGTATACCAAATTTCATTTAAATCCGTTCAGTAGTTTTGACGTGAAAGAGTAACAGACAGACAGAGTTACTTTCGCATTTATAATATTATAGTAAGTATTAGGATTAGAATAATACTAATAATTCATATTACTTAAACCAAATGGTGGTGTTAGTATCGTCACCTTAAGTATAGCTGGAGGCACGAAAGTATAGCGATGACCGTTATTTTGCGCACTTGTAAAAAAGAAGACTTTCTATCAAAATTGGTTTCTGCGCACTCAAGGTCATAACTACACTTTCTTGCCTCGGACTATACATAAATTGTTTATGATACGGTATGTGTATCGTAAATGCTACGATTTCTGTGCAGATTTTGTGCTTGCCTTACTGGTAAGTAATACTTTACTGTGCCTCATAACAATCTCGCCGAAGCGGTAGGATATCTGGTTTGCAAGCAACCCATGGCGCGTAGGACGCCATAACTCATAGAAAGCATTACCACAAAATACTCACAGAATGCCGGCTACCTTCACCGCTTAACAGATGGATGGATCGCTCGCAGCGAAGTTTTTTTATGTGATAGATGGTAAACAAGCAGATGGATCAACTGATGGTACGGACAGACACACACCAGGTTACTACAATCTGTCAAATTTCCTCAGTTGATATTGAACCAAATGCGTTCGACATAATGGTGAGGTTCGATTGAAGAAATTTGACAGATTGTAGTAACCTGATGTGTGGCTGTCTGTACCTAAGTGATTGACAGCACTGGCGCTGCTTCTCGCCGGTCTTCTGGCACGTCAGCCCATTCATGCCGAAGCGTGGCTCTTCCACGGTAGCGGCTTATAACGAAACAGATATCACGAACGAATCTTTACACTGTCCTTTTAACACAAGGTTCCGGTTTACCTAATTTTTGGCTTTTATATGGTGACAGACGAGCAGAAGGGTCACCTGATAGTAAACTATTGCTACCGTCCTTAGATACCCGTAACACCAGTGGAGTCACAATAACGTTGCCAACCTTTAACCGCCTTTCCCTCCAATTGGGCTTCTACCCTTACTAGATATGAGCGCCGCGCCGGCGCGCCGCCGTCGCCGGGGACTAGCGTCAGCTTCGGCGCGCCGCCGTGACATGTACAACCAGTAGAGTCACAAGTGCGCTGCCAACCTTTAACCCCCTTTCCCCCCATTTGGGCCTCCGGTGCCCTCACTCACTTGACGAAACACAGCGCAGGCACTGTTTTCACGCCGGTCTTCTGTGAGGCCGTGGTATCACTCCGGTCGAGCCGGCCCATTCATGCCGAAGCGTGGCTCTCCCAAGATTAGAATGGGAACACCCGAAATAGTAAACGGTTTTATCCACCGAGCTATTGCCCCTAAATACTTAGTAAACAATCAATAGACAATTAATTACTCATCATCATCATCATCAGCAACCCATACTCGTCCACTGCTGGACATAGGTCTCCCCTAATGCACGCCACCGCTCCCGATTTTCGGCCACTCTCATCCAGCTCACTCCAGCCAGCCTTCGAATGTCATCATCCCATCTTGTCGCAGGGCGTCCAACACTACGCTTACCGAGTCGCGGTCTCCACTCAATTAATTAGGTAAGTACCTACTAGTAAAGTGATAAGTAATTAGATAAAATATTATAACTAATTACAAACGATTATGGTACAGGAAGTAATTTATGACATAGTTCAACTTATTAACGAAACTTGTCAATATAAGTAACCTTGAAATTGGTTGAATGGAGTTCCTATAACCCACTATACCCAAAACTGGAATTCAAGACCAAAAAATCTACTACAATGTTGCTACTGCAATAAAATTATCGTACCACAGTATACCCCTTTTTCTAAAAACACTTGCTGATGTAATTTATTTATTGGTAATTTTGATTCTATAATTTAAAAAAATAATTTTATTTACTTTTTTTCACGTAAATACAAGACACTTCAATAAAAAATTAACCATCCGCAATTTTAGTTAAGATGGTATTGCGCTTGTAACACTTCAGGTGTTAATAACATTTGGTATCCACGAGTACCTACAACATTTTAACAATGTATGGAAACTTGACAGTTTAGTCTGCATAATAAGAAAAATATTGCCAAAAAGGTTGGCGAAACCTAAAAACGTCACTTGAAAATGACATAAGTGACTTTAACAGATTTGTCAGGTGACGTATCTGTCGTAGATTTTTTGGTCTTGAATTCCAGTTTAGAGTATAATATTCTAAACGTGAAAGTTTGTAAGTATGGGAGACCGACCAAAGACGATCCATTTGGCGTAGTGTTTTGAGCGCCGGTTGAGACGCAAGGGTCGCGGGTTCGATTCCCGCATCAAGACAAATGTTTGTTGATGAAACCGATATTTGTCTTGGGTCGGGGTGTTTGTAGTTCCTTCGTTGTTTCTGGTTTCTGGTGAACTGTGGGTTGGATAAGAGTGGCTGAAAACCGGGAGCGGTGGCGTGCATTAGGGGAGACCTATGTCCATCAGTGGACGAGTGTGGGTTGCTGATGATGATGTCATGAAAAATAACGGGACTTATTATGATGAGTGAGGAGATAATCTCGTAATTACCGATCTAGTGGTTAACTGTTATGTGGTTTAACTGTAAACCACCTGTCATTGCCATTTAGACTTAATTGTTATTACAATTTCTTTACTATTAAGATGTCGTTAATATGCACGTGCTAAATATCCGCGTCTATACATCAAAGAAGGCGACGTTAAGAGGACCCTGTCGGTCCATAAATGATGCCAATGCATTTTTATTAATTGTGGTTTAATCGTGACTAGTGGCCATCCTCACTTTATTCGACGGCCTTGATGGCATATTGGCTATGTTGTTTGCCCAAAGCGCGAAAGGTCCCGGTCAAGTCAATTTAAAAAACTACATTTTCTAAGTTTTCTTGGGACTAAGTCACCGGACTTTGGATTACGTCACCGGCATTTATTTCAGGACTTAATGCCGCACTCAGAGACGTTAATTAAACATTTACCTTTTTTTTATTCACACATCACATCATCTCATACATTTAATTGCGTTGACTCCGTACTAAGTAGCTCAAGCACTTGTGTTACAGATATCAGACAACAGAGGATCACAAATATAATACTTGAATACATATTAACACCCAGACACTGAACAAACACAAGTGTTCATCACACGAATGTTTGTCCAGGGTCCCCACCCTGGACAAGTGGACGACCTTTGGCTATGAGGCAGGGTCACTACCAAATGCGCCATCCGGCCAGTCAATGTATGAGATGTTGTGTGAATTTGTGTGAGTTTGAGTGACCCGCCCTCACTTAGCTTCGGAACAGTAGTTTCAAACTAAACCAATAGATGGCGCTGGGCGTCAAGTACATCGCGCTAGCGTTTCATATTTTCGGTTACCTAATAAGCCTTATTCGTGGTCTGAAGAAGTTATCTCTTTATAAATAGTTAGTAGGTATAGATTTGACACAAAAGGTGTCATGAACGAAACCCAAAACCGAAGTTCCAATGACTTATCTCGTACTCATTGTAACTGATATTCTATATCCTTGAATGACGGTGAATGTGTCTAGACAGGGCCGTCTTAGGGCAAAGCAGGGCCCAGGGCCCTTTCTAGTTAGTAAAGTATCAGCCTATACTGTCCCACTGCAGGGCAAAGGCCTCCATCATAGAAATCATAAATTAACTGTGGGAGAGCCACGCTTCGGCATGAATGGGCCGGCTCGACCGGAGTGATACCACTGCCTCACAGAAAACCGGCGTGAAGCAGCCCCTGTGCTGTGTTTCGCCGAGTGAGTTAGGGTACCAGAGGCCCCACTCGGGGTAAGGGGATAAAAGGTTGGCAACGCACTTGTAACTCCACTGGTGTTGCAAGTGTCCATGGGCGGCGGCAATTGCTTACCATCAGGTGATCCGCCTGCTCGCCTGCTACCTATCACATAAAAAAAAATCAAGTCATCGCTAAAAATAGATGAATCACATCCATCCATACCAATGTAATAAATGGGAAAGTATGTCTGTCTGTCTGAAATAGATGAATCACATCCATCCATACCAATGTAATAAATGGGAAAGTATGTCTGTCGACGAATTGACGTGATTTTTTAAGTGGAGATAGTTAAAGGGATGGAGGTAACGCTACTTTTTGCCCGTCCGTGCTACCCCGAATTTAACGCGAGCGAAGCCGCGGGCAAATGCTAGTTTGTGTATAATTGGAAATTAGTTAAAAAAAACCGTTATTTAGTTCGTAAAATCATTAAATATCTTTCTTATTTAATTGTCACAAGTTGATGCTATATAGTAATTAGTATAAAATGTGAAATTAATGAAGATGGGACATAAAAAACGAATCACTATTAAGTAATTTGACAAACCTCAAATGTTCTGAAAATTATCTTTGTCTAACTGTTATTGTAATTAAAACTATAACAACTTGTCTCTGCTATGCTAAGACCATATTTTTTTTTTTATGTGATAGGTAGCAGGCGAGCAGGCGGATCACCTGATGGTAAGCAATTGCCGCCGCCCATGGACACTTGCAACACCAGTGGAGTTACAAGTGCGCTGCTAACCTTTTATCCCCTTCCCCCCCCAACTGGGCCTCCGGTACCCTCACTCACTCGGCGAAACACAGCACAGGGGCTGCTTCACGCCGGTTTTCTGTGAGGCAGTGGTATTACTCCGGTCGAGCCGGCCCATTCATGCCGAAGCGTGGCTCTCCCACAGTTAAAATTTATGATTTGGTGAGTGGTAATTACAATACTGAACAATTCAAGCTTCTGGTTTTATCCAAAACGAAGTTATAGGTGGTTGAAAATGATAAACTTCGAGAAAAAAAAATGCGCCAGACAATCAGACCATTCAACCTGATCTCAAACTAGGGCAACCCCTGTACTATGAGTACCAGATGATGATAATTAACTAGGGGCGTCTACTCAGAACACCCGAACCCAAAAAAACTTAGAAAATGTGGTCTCCTAAATTTACTTGACCGGGAATCGAATGGACCTTTCGCGCTTCGGGCGAACATCTTAGCCAGCGCCATACAGGCCGTCCACTTCGAGCAAAGGATGGTAGACCGTGCAGCTTTTTTGCTCGACTTGGCGGGTTCATTACCGTGCCGCCAATGGAGCGACGCACGTCTGACCTTCGCAACTCTTTAACAGGGGAACCAGACCAACTGAATCCGGGCTAACATACGCGTCACGAAATAATTTGTCGACACTCGTATTGTGTCGGCGCATGTTGCTTCTCGCTCACCTGACTGAACGATGAGCGGGATAGACGGATGCGCTTTCGCGAACAAGTCGGTAAAATTTTGTCGCGGTACGCATGTTAGTTAGGCCTAATGGTTACATCTATTATTTTTATAGACGGGAATTAACGCGACGTTCAATTTTAAGCATATATGTACTTAATTATATACGTACAGCCACACATCAAAGTATACAAAGCTGTCAAATTTCTTCAATCGACTTTTATCTTACTGTCAACCATATTAAGTTGAATATCAATTTGAGGAAGCTTGTGGTAACTTAAGTGGCTGTCTGTACATACTGCTTGACGATTCGGCTGCGTTAGGGCAGGCAACTAATCTGTATATACAGGGTGTATCTGTGAACATTTACATCTCTTTAACCACACCTTTTACCAACAAATTCTGAAGAACATTTGCTCAACGACTTTTGACAATTTGGCGAAAATATTTCGACTCCCCATACAAAATTACCAAGTCACGTGACCGACTTTGTATGAATACTTGCATTTTCCTTATGCGAATTCTCAAAAGTCGTAGAACAAATGTTGTTCAGAATGGTTGTCAAAGGGATGTAAATGTTCACAGATAAACCCCGTATAACCACATTATTTATTCACTAGATAAATAAAATACGCTATCATAACTGACTTTTCAATATTCAAGTTTATTTATGCAGGCATGTCACAATTACTTCAATAAATTATGTAACATTATGTCAAGACACATAATAGTCCATTTTCATTAATTAAATACATAATGCCTGTTAATTTATTAATGAGTTTCCAGTCTCGATATATTGCCTAGGTTTCTGTATAGATAGCAGACGAGCAGGCGGATCACCTGATGGTAAGCAATTGCCGCCGCCCATGAACACATGCAACAAGTGCGCTGCTAACCTTTTATCCCCTTCCCCCCCGATGGGCCTCCGGTACCCTCACTCACTCGGCGAAACACAGCACAGGAGCTGCTTCACGCCGGTTTTCTGTGAGGCAGTGGTATCACTCCGGTCGAGCCGGCCCATTCATGCCGAAGCATGGCTCTCCCACAATTGAGACTTACTCAAAGAAGACCTAATTTAGCACACTTTGGTTAATTCTAGATTAATATTTACAATTTTATATTGTACAGTGCCCCGCCCTCACTTCGTTTCGGGACTTAATTAGTTCCACATTTCATCGATAGATGGCGCTGGGAGTCGATTGCTTCGCGCAAGTGTTTCGGGTTTTCAATTATAAACCTTGACGTGGACAATAAATGTAGATTTCACTATTGTTTGTTTCACTTCGTTATATTATTCTTACATTAATATGTTATTATAATTTTATTATTGCATGCTGTAATTACATACCTGTAAATGTAAGAACAGTTACGGTCGCTGTCAGAGACGTAAAGAAGATATTCAATTGTTACTTCTTTATGTTGTTACTAACAGGTGTTAGTGACAAACCGATAACCTTTATTAAAGAAATCCAATTGTCTTGTCTCCTTTTCTTACCGTATAATGCTGTCCTTCACCTACCCATATCAGTCTTTTTTAATTAAAATCCATCGCCACTCAAAATTGAACACTATTTTCTAACATATAAGGACTCCAGAAAATTGCTTTTCAAAAAAACGTTGTCCTCAAGGGAATTAAGACTTTAATAAAATTGAAATAAAATGGTTATTTAAGTAGCGACTTGTTAATTAATTTGTTACCAGCTATTTAAAATGTAACATGTTTTTTTAACAAATCAAAAAGAGTTACTTTTTAGGGTTCCCACTTTTTTGCTCTAGTTTTCTAAATAAATGTTAAAGACAATATTAAAAAAATATTTCGAAAATTGTAAATTACTCCACTACGAAAGACAGCGAATAACAAGATGGTTTGGGACTTACGATGGATAACTGCAGTTTTCGGCACCAAATTATTAATATTACTAGATTTTGCCCGCGTCTTCGCTCGCGCCCCCGCCACTTCCCTAAAACGGGGGCTTAGAAAGGGGCAAAAAGTTGCCTATAATACTTTCTTTTTCCCTTCAACTAATCTCCACTTAAAGAAACATCAATTCTTCGCTCCGTTTTGCCGTGAAAGAAAGACACACAGTCAGACAGACAGACACACTTTTCCATTTATAATCTTAGTATGTATTACTAACTTAAAAATAAATTGCAAAGAATTGCTATACCCAAAAAAAAATCAACAAATTAAGTACCTTTTAAATTTTTTTTTTTACATACCGGGGGTCTGTAATCAGCAACACCATTATGGGTGATTTAGAGCCTCAACGGTGGTCGGTCCCAGGATTGCCAACCCTACCACCGTGTAAGTAACCCAGTGTTGCCATATCCGTCAGTAATAAAACAGATCAGATAAAGTTAAGTCTGTTTAGGTATTGCCAAGAATAGACTTAACATGTCATGTCTAAACTAACAATCTCGCCTTTTACCTCGAAAAGCTTTTGGTCCTAGCTGTCTGACCGGACAGCTAGTATCTCATTGTTATAGGTGGTATCACAGCCTATATAGGCTGTATCTGTGAACATTTACATCCCTTTAACCACGTGTTTTACCAACCATTCTAAACAACATTTGTTCTATGACTTTTCAAAATTCGTGTAAAAAAATTTCATCTTTCCATACAAAGTCGGTCACGTGACTTGGTCATTTTGTATGGGGAGTCAAAAATTTTTTCGAAGAATTTAGAAAAGTTGTCGAACAAATGTTGTTCAGAATGGTTGATAGATCACGTGGTTAAAGGGATGTAAATGTTCACAGATACACCCTGTATACTGGCCCACTGCAGGGCAAAGGCCTCCATCATAGAAATCAAGTCATCGCTACTATGATAATCCACACACCCAGAAAACCGGCGTGAAGCAGCCCCTGTGTTGTGTTTCGCTAAGTGAGTGAGGGTACCGGAGGCCCACCGGGGAGAGGAAGGGGATTAAAGGTAGGCAGCGCACGTGTAACTCCACTGGTGTTGCAAGTGTCCATGGGCGGCGGCAATTGCTTACCATCAGGTGATCCGCCTGCTCGTTTGCTACCTATCACATAAAAAAAAAACATACTTACCTACTTAATATTATAAATAGGAAAGTGTGTCTGTCTGTATGTTTGTCTTTCTTTCACGGCAAAACGGAGCGACGAATTGACGTGATTTTTTAAGTGGAGATAGTTGAAGGGATGGAGAGTAACATAGGCTACTTTTTGCCCCTTTCTAACCCCCCCATTTTAGGGAAGTGGGGGGCGCGAGTGAAAAAAAGCTAGAAATAAATATATTCTCACAACATCTCATAGTTGACTGCAAGTTAACATTCCCTGACAACTTTTTGTCAACCAAAACCAATTGGTCGGTTTTCCTTAAGATTTTCGTTTCTCTGTAAGCTGTCAGTCAGTGGGCAGAATCTGTGACATATTATATAATTATTGGATGTATCGCAAAAAGTAACCTTTATTGAGATGGTGTGAAGGACTAGCTCAGTGGCTAGTGAGTCGCATTTTTGAAGTGACGGCTTTTCGGTTCCTGGGTCAAACCAAAATTAGTACTTATAGTCCGAGGCAAGAAAGTGTAGTTATGACCTTGAGTGCGCAGAAACCAATTTTGATAGAAAGTCTTCTTTTTTACAAGTGCGCAAAATAACGGTCATCGCTATACTTTCGTGCCTTCAGCTATAATTGAGTAGGTACCTAAAGTAAAGTATCAGCCTAAATACTGTCCCACTGCAGAGCAAAGGCCTCCATAGAAATCGAGTCATCGCTACTATGATGGGATTAGGCTTAATCACCACGCTTGCCTAATGCGATCACAAACCCGAGCTATGTTCGAAAAATTCGAATCACACTTTATGCTCGACCAGCGAATCGAATCCAGGACCTCATGATCTCAGTCCAGTACTTAATCCACTAGACCAACGGGGCGTTGCAACCAAGTAACATAAAATATAACATAATAAAAACAGAGTTAACAAAAAAATACATTTTACAAAAAATTAAGACATACATCTTATAACGACATTTTTTGTTACTTATATTAAAACTAATTGAATTATTATCCGATTGCCACATCCTCGCTGTAGGCATTAAGTACATCATATAGAATTCGTTGCAATTGCCGCCTTCCGCATACCAGTACCGGGCGAGGCTTATAAGTCGTATAAATAATACATTTACGCACAAATTAGATATTCTTGGTTATTCTTTTAAGCTTGGGTGTAGTAATGTAGCTAATGCTTCATTAATACTTTATGTTGAGGAAGGTCGAGAAACAACTCTATAAGTAGATAGATAGATCGATATACCTACAGACGGGACATGGGAGTTTTAACAGCAGACTGCACGCGATGACTCTCAGTGAGCCACCTGTATGCCCCTGTGGAGAAGCTGATGAAACTCGGGACCATGCGGGAATGTCAGCTGTATGAAGAGGAACGGCAACAGATGCTGAATGACTGGAACATGAATGAGATATAGGACCAGTATACCATCAAGAGATGGTCAACTCTGCAGAACAGGTTTTCGACGGTTGCGTGCGTTTGCACACAAAAGGCTTGACATTAGGAAGGAGTTCGACTTGATGTGGAACTGCCCGAGCGCGATGTCGCTTGTGCTGTGGTTTTCACGCCCCATTTGGGGACAAGTGCACATTGAGATGGGCTAAAGACACAGACTTTATAGGGAGTGAAGAAACGCACCGGGGAAAGAGCCCTTAGCAAGTACCTGGTGAGCGTCTCCCAAGATTCGGTCCGTATGCCGAGACGGTAGGAAGGACCATGGGCTGGTGGAGGGACCTGTGTAAATACCTACCCTAGGTACTTTATGGTACAAAAAATACCGACTTCTAAGACTATAGCCACAAATATACCTACCATTGAACTATTTTTTTTTGGTTTTTTGTTGCTTTTTTTCAGAAACCACTAGGTCAATTTTGTTAAAATTTATATGGGACCACCTTTGAATGATGGCCTACCAAACAAAAAAAAAATAAAAATCCATTCGGCGGACTCTGGTTCTCTGTCGGATTACATCATTTCTGATGCGGTCCTTCAAAGATACTCCGAGCATAGCCCTTTCCATACCTAGTAATAGTAAAAGCCTAAACAAACATAAATAAGGATTAACTGACTTATTTACAATTAAAATCTCAAAGTAACTAACTAAATCAATTTAATCAAAATGCCACAACTTTATTATGCATGATTTAATGTATCGGCTAATCGAAGTTGAAAAATTAGATCACCATACATACGCATTTAATGTAAGATTTACATACACGTAATCGCTGATTTGATATTCTAATTGTAAGAATATACTTTACCTACTGATTAAGTTGTGTTGCGGTCGAAGGTTTTATCGATATCGAGCAATCTATGGCCAAAAATACGTAAAATGTGTTTTACAGTAAGATGAGAGACGATTGATAATAATTGACAATTTGGATACTTTGATGTGTGCTATACTGTGTGTGGGTTTATTTCTGAGCTCGCAGCCAAAATGAGAAAAAAAAACAGCGATGGAAAAAAACCATTGTTTTATTTATGGAAGTTACGCCTTATTTGATGCGCGAGCCATGAAAATTAGAATATTTTATTTCTATAGAGGTTAACTATTGACAAATGGCTTTTAAGGAAACCGAAAAAATCAAAATAAATGCACGGTGTAATCGACGCCCAGCGCCACCTGTTGGCACGGATTGAAACTGATATCCTGAAACAAAGTGCCACTCGATTTAGTATTTAAAGAATTTATCGATAAATATCTCGGTACATCACTATCGAAACTGATGCCTATTGTATAGGCCTTGTGGGCGGACGAGGTAACACGGTCGACTGGCGGAGACCGCCTGCGGGCATAAGCTTGTTTTTATTGACTAAATTACGTGTAACAGGTGTTAGATGCTTAATCTAGTAATTGAGCTTATTAGTATATTAATTTATTACTGTGTATGGCTTCCGAGTTCAGTTTTGTTAATAATATTTTTCATCATCATCATAGGCCTCTCCAAATGCTCGCCACTTTGATCGATCTTCGGCTGCTCGCATCCAGCTCCAGCCAGCCCTTTTGCGCAGATCATCACTCCATCTGGCCTGAGGTCGTCCTACACTACGTTTACCGAGACGCGGTCTCCACTCCAGAACTCGTTTACCCCAATGGTTGTCAGTTCTGCGGCAGATATGGCCCGCCTACACAAAGATAGGTTTAATTAAAGTAAAGTATCAGCCTATATACACCGTTAAATTTTAGTCGTTTTAATCCTGAAGCCTACCCCGTTCGGTTGGTCTAGTGCAGGGTTCTTAACCGCAGACCACTGGTGGTCTCTGGAAGCATTCCAAGTGGTCCGCGAAGATATTGTAAGAAACCAGTGACGTGACGTGATGAGTCGAGTCAACTCAACGCAAACGACGCCGCAACGCATGTCCGAAGTGTGTGGTCCCTAACAAGACAGACATTTGGAAAATCGGTCCCTCATGTCTTAAAGGTTAAGAACCACTGGTCTAGTGGTTTAAGTACCGGGCCGTGATCTTGGGGTCCCGGGTCGAACAAAAAGTATGTTTCGAATTTTTCGATCATAGCTCGGGTTTGTGATCACCGCATCCATCATAGTAGCGATGACTTGATTTCTATGATTGATGCCTATGGGGAGGTCGAATGAGTGAGGGTGCCCAATTGGGGGGAAAAGGGGTTCAAGGTTTACAGCGCACTTGTGACTTTACTGGTGTTGCAGGTGTCTATGGGCGGCGGCAATCGCGTACCATCAGAGTAGAAGAGTTGCAATTAAAATACGAGTAAAGAATATTAATTTGATTAGTTACAATGTAGTACAATGTCAACGCCCAGACTATAACAGTTGACAATGCAAGGATTCTGATACGGGATGCTCGTAGAATGTAGGCCTGGAGATGTGCTTCAATTATTTTACGTCATCAATAATTAAATAGTCTGCGAGTAAGCGATATAATTGGTTACAATGTCAACGCCCAGACTATAACAGTTGATAATGAAAGGATTTTGATGCGGGATGCAACAATATGGGCCTGAAGATGTGCTTCAATTATTTTACGTCATCAATTTATAAAATAATTTGCGAGTAAGCGATATAATTGGTTACAATGTCAACGCCCAGACTATAACAGTTGACAATGCAAGGATTTTGATACGGGATGCTCGTAGAATGTAGGCCTGGAGATGTGCTTCAATTATTTTACGTCATCAATTAATAAAATAGTCTCCGAGTAACCCTCGGTTATCGCCTTCTATGTCGAATCGACTTCTTGGAACGCACAACGAATAGGAGAACACAGATTACAGTCAACATTCCTTGTCTTGTTCTCCTATTGGTATAAGTATGCCTTCCATGAAGTCGAATGGACATAGAAGGCGAAAACCGAGGAATTGGCCGAGATTCGACTTCAATGTCGAGTACACGAGAATCGCCCCTCTGGTTACCACAACTTGTCTAACTTCCCCAATCGATACCCATCCCGAAAGCGAATTTCCATCACTATCCAACGAGGTAATGTTGCCAGCATTTTGAGGACATTGCCACAGGGGCCTACTCTGTTTTAATTTTCCTTTTTGTTATTTCGGTAGTTTTTAATTGTTTTCGTGTAAGTATCTTTTTTTTATGTGATAGCTAGCAGACGAGCAGGCGGATCACCTGATTGTAAATAAGCAATGCCGCCGCTCATGGACACTTGCAACACCAGTGGAATTACAAATGCGCTGCCAAACCTTTTTATCCCTTCCCCGCGGGGTGGGCCTCCGGTACCCCTAAACTCACTCGGTGAAACACAGCACAGGGGCTGCTTTACGCCGGTTTTCTATGAAGCAGTGGTATCACTCCGGTCGAGCCGGCCCATTCATGCCGAAGCGTGGCTCTCCCACAGTTAATTTACAGTTAGTTTTTATTTTGTCCCGAAATATGTTCGTACCACGTCCGCGGGGCTAGGAGCGGTATTCTTATTAGAATACAATAGCATTGTTTGTTTAATTGTCGATTTGTAATGCATTTCGTCTATGGATAGACGCTGATCCTTCCGGCATCTTGATGCGAAAAAAGCTAGTAAGACATACAACCGGAATTGCCTAGAGAAAAATAATATTTATGAATTGCTAAATACCTATGACGGGATTAGGCTTAATCACCACGCTTGCCTAATGATTGGCGATCACAAACCGGAGCTATAGATATGACTAATTTTTATTTTTGGTATAACAATTCTTTGCAATTTTTTCTTAAGTAAATATTGCACTTAAAATTCCTCGGAGGGTTCAGGTGGGACTCGAACCCACAACCTTCCACAGACCGGGCAGATATGCTATCCATTTTACACCATCCGAACCCCTTACTAAGCCGACAAATTTCGTAAGTGCTTAACTCGCCATGAACTGGCGATATGATAATTATGATATGACGATATGATACGATGTGATGAGATACGTTCGAAAAATTTGACTGCCTCACAGAAAACCGGCGTGAAGCAGCCCCTGTGCTGTGTTCCGCCGAGTGAGTGAGGGTAAGGCCCACTCGGGGGGGAAGGGGATAAAAGGTTGGCAGCGCACTTGTAACTCCACTGGTGTTGCAAGTGTCCATGGGCGGCGGCAATTACTTACCATCAGGTGATCCACCTGCTCGCCTGCTACCTATCACATAAAAAGAAAACCCCTGTGGGTTGCCCTAGTTTGAGACCAGGATTAATTGGTGGGATTGTCTGAAAAAAAAAAATAGATTCCCCAAATGCTGAATCGTGGTCTAAGCATACCCTCGGCTAGGCGATAAAGACAAGTTGTTATAGTTTTAATAACAATAACAGTTAGTCAAAGATAACGTTACTTTTCAGACCATTTGAGGTTTGTCAAATTAGTTGATATTAATTAGTTTTTTATGTTCTCTATCATAATTAATTCATTTAGTTAACAAAAGGTGCATTTCTTAGGTACTTACTAATTAACTTTTTATTAGTGTCATTTTATGGTAGTTTAATTAGAAAAATATTTAGGTTTGACAAAGCAGGTACCTGTCTGTATAACGGTTTATTTAAAACGTTATTAACGTTAAAGGGACTGAATAAAAAGGGATTTTGAAAAAGCAAAATCCGATAGATGGCGTTACGTTGACGTTTAGCCCAACAACGAGTGGATTGGTTACATTTTGACGTATCATGTCAAAATTATGAAGTTATGTTATGAAACAACCAGTGTCGCCAAAGTTGGACCTGACGTCAACGTAACGGCATCTATCGGATTTTGAATTTGCAAAACCCCTCATTAACCGACTTGGTAGGCATGGATCTCACAATTTTTTACGGTAGAAACTGAGTTGGCTCAGTCGAGACCTGGGCGAGACTTGGTCTTTTGGACAAGTATTGTTTTTTTATGGGATTTACTTAATTACTTTTCTTTTTGCAACAGGATTGTTCAAAACCGCAACGTTGGTGGCGCCACTTATTAAAAAAGATATTGACCCGTCATTGCCCGCTTCCGGGCCGATCCGTCTCATGCGCCGCGCATGTATGGACGCATTAAATCACGCCTTCTTATGCGTGAGCGCATAGTGTTGTTACCGAGGAGAGGGGATCAATTCTCGTGCACTGGACATTGAGTCGAATTTAGAGATTTCATATATCCGTCCATACAAAATTATGATTCGACTTCAATGTCGAATACATGAGAATTGCCCCCCTGGACATCCATACTAATATTATAAATGCGAAAGTAACTCTGTCTGTCTGTCTGTCTGTTACTCTTTCACGCCAAAACTACTGAACGGATTTAAATGAAATTTGGCATACAGATGATCTAGACCCTGAGAAAGGACATAGGCTACTTTTTATTGCTAAAAGGGGGTTGTAAGGGGTTAAAAGGGGGGTAAAAAGTTACTTTTCTACGCGGACGAAGTCGCGGGCGGCCGCTAGTTTATATAAAATCTTTAATTTTTAATTAGATAAGTACTCGTTATAAATTTTGACGACCCGTTTAGCGCAATGGTTTGAGCGCCAGTTGAGTAAGGATCGCGGGTTCGATTCCCGCACCAACACAAATGTTTGTTGATGAAACAGATATTTGTGTTGGGTCTGGGTGTTGGTGGTTCCTTTGTTGTTTCTGGTTTCCATAGCACAAGGGAAAACCAGTAGGAACAATGTATGTGATGTTTCTTGGGACCAGGACAATGTATGTGATGTCTCAATATTTAATTAGGTAGATTTTATTTAATTTCATGTTAATCTTAATATTAAGTAGGTACTCGTAATTCAATTTATTAAACGGAAAGAGTAACAGACAGACAGACAGAGTTACTTTCGCATTTATAATATTAGTATGGAAGTATGGATAAAGCTTTTTACCTTTAAAAGCTTGCAGTAAATTGCAGTATCTAGCTTTAGATTGGTTATCGGGACGTCCCGCCCGAAGGACACCACTTAATATTTGTGATAACAGGACGATCGTGACATTTGCCGTATAAAGGGACGTCGATTCGATAAAAACTTTTGAACTCTTTTGATATTTAAGCATGGTTTATGAGGGAAATAAAATGTCACAGCAAGGTATATAAGATATACTTTACAAAGAGGTAAAAACTATAGACAACAGGCTTATAAGGAAACCAAATAAAACAAAACACTTGCGCGATGTGATCTATGATCTATGCCCAGCGCCATCTATCGGTACAGATTAAAACTAACGTTCGAACTGCTAAGGAATGGAACAACTTGCCGGCTTCTGTATTTCCAGAGAGCTACAATTTGGTTGTTTGTAAGTCAGTCAGAAGTACAGTCAGGTCAATGTAAATGTGGTGTGAATTTATTTATTTTATATTTATTTACTCTAAGGTACTCTCCTCTGCATGTACTAGCGCGGTAGCTTCGCCTTGCATTATAACTATAACTATCTTTAGGTAGCATTTTCAATTATAATTTTCACCCCCCCCCCCCTCCTTTTAACCCCTTAAGATGCAGCAATAAAAAGTAGCCTATGTTCTAAGGGTCTAGATCATCGGTATACCAAATTTCATTCAAATCTGTTCAGTAGTTTTGGCGTGAAAGAGTAACAAACAGACAGACAGAGTTACTTTCGCATTTATAATATTAGTAAAGACTGTAAGGATTAAAACGGAAATTACCGTGACGATTATTAAGTACATTGTTTGTACTTACAAGCAAGATTAATAAGTACGTATGTATAGTATGACGACCCGGTTGGTTCAGTGGTAGTGAATGCTGCGTCTGGGCCAAGGGTTGCGGGTTCGATCCCCGCACAGTACAAACATTAGTGTGCATGCTTGTATTGGTCTGGGTGTTTTCTATGTATTATAAGTATGTATTTACAAAAGAAAAGTATTAAATGTATATATTTGTAATCCCACTGTTGGTTCTGATATCTGTAACACAGGTGCTTGAGCTACCTATCTCAGAGTCAGATCAATGTATGTGATGTAGTGAAAATATTATTTATTAAGGACATACAATGTACTTAACAAACTGTATCTGTTAAAACACAGGCAATTCTCACAATAAAGACAAAAAAGATAAATACAAACAGGAGCATCCTTAATTTTTGTTTTCTTTGGGTATTATCTCATTAAGGCAGAGGCTGCGTCGGCGCAGCCTTGACATTCGGCGCGGCTATCTGGGCTACGTACGGATCCACTTTGTGGACTGAAGTATGGGCGATGGAACCAACCAACGCTTTTTACACAGTGCTTGTTTAATCGTGTCAAAGTGTCAATAAATATAATAATATCTAATAAAACTTTATTGCCAAAGAACAAACTTTTGACTGGCCGGATGACGCATTTGCTAATAACTTGGGAATTGACGCCAAACGTCGTGGGTTCGATCCCAACCCTGGACAAACATTCGTGTAATTAACTTGTGTTTGTTCAGTATCTGGGTGTAATATTGTTAAGAATGTATGTATATTTAATTTGTGTTCCCTCTGTTATCTGATATCTGTAACACAAGTGCTTTGGCGTGAAAGAGTACCTAACAGACAGACAGACAGAGTTATTTTCGCACTTAAAATATTAGTTAGGATTAAGATTGAGTATTGAGTAGGTATTTTGATCTTTATGAAATAAAAAATCAATTAGGTATTAGTCTTCTTCTAGCAGTGATGCATAACGCCGTCCTCTCGCCACCTGCAATTAAATTCTCTCCGATACTTGCACCAGTAACGCAAGTATACTCCAGGAGATATGCTTCAGATAGTTTACCTTGTGAGGAGAAATTAGAACAGGTGATCCCTTAGTGCGTTAGCCGATAAATTTTCGCCAAAATGTTCACCACCTCCGAGTAAGGTGTCAAGTAATTTACTTAAAAAATTGGCCCCTGGTATTTGTATTGAAAAAAATATTTAAATTAAACTAGGCCGCGGACCAGGGGCCAATTTTCTCCGAACCCACTTTAATTGACACGTAAATTATTTGACACTTTACTTGTAGGTGGTGAAAGAGGCCCTAAGTGATTCGTAATAAAATATACATACAGGGTGCATCTGTGAACATTTACATGCCTTTATCCAGGTGTTTCATCATCCATTCTGCCGTCCTTAGCATAGTTGCAGTAAGTACGCTCTCGACAGTTTCGAGAAAAACGCGGTTAAAGTTTTGGTGCGAAAATCTTCCATAACTCCTTAGTTTATTATCAGATCACAGTGATTGTAACTTTAAATGAAAGAGGGCGTTAGCACCTATGTATTACTGTATAAAAAAGTAATGTCCGTTAATTTAAACATAAAATAAATTCACTATTGTTGTTATACTAAGTATCACTTAAAAATCTCGACTAGAGATCACTTAGCATAAACACAGTAAGTGTGTTTTTACTGTTTTTATGCTTAGTAACCTTATAAATTTTAACTATTTATTAGAGTATTTTATTGAATAGTAGTAAAAATTTAATTTCTCTTTTACGAATTATATTAAAGCGGTTGGATGCCATTTTTAGATGTTTAAATAATTCGTAAATGAAAAATTCCAAAATGGGCAAACTGAGCCTGTCCTGCTGCGAGGTGCTGTGAGACAAGGAGATGTTAAGTATATCTCCGAAACCCATCTCCGCTGCGCTGCAGGACATGTTCGAAACGCTAAACTTAAAAGAGCGCGGAATCAATATTAATGGCGAGTACATATCACTCCTACGATTCGCAGACGACATCGTCATCTTCGCGGAAACCTTACATGACCTACATGAGATGGTGAGCAGCCTGGCTGAATCTTCCAAACACATCAGTCTTCGGATGAACTTGGATAAAACCAAGGTCATGTTCAACGAGCTCGTTGATCTGAGACCGGTCGCTGTTAATGGAGTACCTCTCGAAGTTGTTCAGGAATATGTCTATCTAGAACAAACGCTCCAATTAGGCAGAAACAACTTCGAGAGAGAACCCAACAGAAGAATTTAGTTAGTCTGGGCAGCATTTGGTAGGCTTCGCCAAGTCTTCCCGTCACCCATCCCTCAAAGTCTTAAGTCGAAAGTCTTCGACCAGTGCGTCCTCCCGGTCATGACTTACGGTGCCGAGACGTGGACACCCACGGCTGGACTAATCCACCGGTTCAAAGTCGCTGAAAGAGCTATGGAAAGGGCTATGCTCGGAGTATCTCTAAAGGACCGCATCAGAAATGATGTAATCCCACAGAGAACCAGAGTCACCGACATAGCCCACCGAATTAGCAAACTGAAGTGGCAGTGGGCTGGTCACATTAGCCGCAGAACTGACAACCGTTAGAGCCATAAAGTCCTTGAGTGGTGACCGCGACTCGGTAAACGTAGTGTTGGACGCCCTGCGACAAGATGGGATGATAACTTTCGAAGGCTGGATGAGAGTGGCCGAAGATTGGAACATAATACAATGTACTCTGTGATCGGAACTGAATCGGAACACATGCAAAATGTCAAAATGCATAGAAACTTGTCATTTTCATCTGTCAGTTTACTTAACATGATTATGAATCAGAGTATAGATATCATTTCTTTTGACGGTGAACTCGAACTTAAGTTAGATTTCAATACTGATACTGCCATAAACGCAGTATCACATGATACTGCTTTTATGGTAAGTATAATTTGGATCCTACATTTCAATCATTACTTAGCATACATGCAGTATCACGTCATCTTACTGTCTTTATGTTATGTAACTTGAAGGTAATGATTATGAGATCTACTAAGCATAAGTACAGTAACGCATCATACTGTTTTTAAGACTAGACGATGTTAGCCTACTAAGAAAGAAAACAGTATATATATCTTACTGTAGTTTTGCTAAGTGACTCTGAATAAAAAGTTTGCAGTAAGTGTACCCACTGTAATTATGCTAAGTAAAGTAACAAAAATGCCTGACTTACTGCAAATTTCTAAATGCTAAATTTGGATTGAAAAACGATACAAACAAATGGATTAGACGAAAATGTAGATCTCGTTATCGTGATCACGGCTGTATATGTAACTCATTTTTGTCAAAATGCCGACTTACTGCAACTATGCTAAGGACGGCAGCATTCCTATCAACATTTGTTCAAGAACTTTATTAAATTCATCAAAAAAAATTTCGACTCCCAATGCAAAATGACTGAATCACGCGACCGTATTTGTGTGAAAAGTAGTAAAAGTAGAGTGTATTTTTTTTGCGAATTTCTAAAAGTCATAGAACAAATCTTGTTCAGAATGGTTGATAGAACACATGGTCAAAGGGATGTAAATGTTCACAGATACATCCTGTATATTTATAAATGTGTCCTGAAGAGTTGAAACAATAACGCAATGTAATCGACAGCCACCGACATCTATTGGCAAAGATCGAACTAACTAATAGCAAAAATTAGAATAGTATAGTATAGATTAGAATAGAAATACATTTATTCAATTACACAAAGATTACAATAGATATAACGTCATACAAATTAAATAAAATCAAATTCATACACATAAAAAAAAATCATAAGCAAAAATGTGTCACCGTAAAGGTTTGCACTCGGACTATTCCTACCGAAGGATAATTAGAAGACTTTTTTCTATAATTGGTTTCTGCGCACTCAAGGTCATCGTCAAACTTACATGTCACGAACTAAAACTAGTTAACTAGTAATAAATAAACTACGACCCCTGTCTCCTACACTAGGACGCGCCCGCGGCGCTTCCTGTATGCTCGGACGACATTCCTGTTCGGTACACACGGCCACATTAGCAGCCAACAAGGGCTAACTATGCGGCCGTTATATGGAATTAGTTAATTCCTTAAATTGATACAGCATTCTTTTCTCGCTTTGTCAGACACAGCGCTACCATGAGTTGACATCGAAAACTGACATAACGTAAACTATTGCTCTGTCTCTTTCAAATGCATCACAATGAAAGAGACAAAGCGATAGTTTTCGATAGCGAGGATAGTACCACAAAATATAAAGGACACAGAAAGGAGACTCAGCCTTAATTTTGAATTTAGAAGAGTTCGTTGACATATGCTAGGGTTGTTGCCCGGCATGAGTACATAAGCGCGCGGCCTCTACCACAGACCTCGGCAGTTCGACAATCTTATGTCATAAGCTAGGATGAATGTGGTCGAAAAGGCGTATTTCCCCGTTAGTGCGCATGCGTGAGTACATGACACGTTTTTAGCTCTTAGTGGGTAAGGGTGATTTTCCCAAGCACTTTTTTTTAGCGGCGAAGCTGAAAATCGATGTATCGAGAGCTACTAGTAACAGTTTTTATTTTTTTGGTAAATATTTGAACTATTATTTATGACATGTCATCAGCGTTTTAGCCTTTAGATATGTATTTATTAGTTTAAAAAATGTTGGAAGACCTAAATTCTAATTACGGTGGACTGTCCGAATTGCATTAGTTTGCAATAAAAGTGTTATTGTAAGTTTTTGATCAATAATTGTAAATTTAAAATAATGTACACTTAAAATACAATAGACGAGACTTCAAATTAATCAAACAGAATTATTTAAATATTAATAATTGGAATTTTATATCGATCTCAAAATGTCCCGCGGAAAATAGCAATAACGGTGGCGCGTTTTGAATCCTTCTTTACTTGTCACGATGTGCTTTGGGAGACACGAGCTCTGCTTCCTCCTACCGCTCAGTGTGTCCCCATGATCGGGATTAAAGGACATGCGGCGCGCTGTCATCGTTTTCCCGCCAAACAAGTAAGTACTAGTTGCGGTGGCGCAGGAGAACGTTTTTCATCAATACCGGTGGCATGTATTTTGAGCTGTCTTTTCTCCTTTACATGAAATCCAGTTTTATAGCTTATTGCGATTAAGTTAACTGTCATATTTATAGACTGTAAGTTAGTGGTGGGATAACATATTTTTTTATAATACCAATTTTGTTACTGTTTCTAAGTCCGGTGGTGCAATCCCGGTGGCTCCGGTGGCGAAATATAGCGCCACCGTAATTGTACAGTGCCACTGAAATTGATTTTCTACTAATTACAGTACATTTCTGGACTCTTTCCACACCCTTTGTGCCGATGAGCAACGGCGAAGAACTTGTCACTCCACATCTCATTTCCTGGGTCTGGGATGTTTATCTTCAGACCCATTTCCCGAGCTTCTCGTCGAAGGTCGTCCAGTTTGGCCTGCATGTCAGCTCGTGTGTGGCTCAACAGGCAAAGGTCATCGGCATAGTCCAAATCTTCCAATACGTTGGACAGTCCCAATTCTATGCCTCAGCGTTTGTTCTAGGTTTAATGCATAATGCTATCCAGAGCGACAAATAAGAGGAGAGGCGAGAGGAGACACCCCTGACATACCTCCGGATCAACTGGTACGTCCTCCGAGACGAAGCCTTCATGCGTCTCGACTCGACTCTACAGGAATAGTTCCAGTAGATGGCCTTGATTATGTTGGTGATCTTCTCGGAAACTCCGATTTCACGAGCCACCAGATAACGTTTCATTTTAGATAGCGTTTCAAAGACTTTTTCGAAATCCACAAAGGTCACATACGTTTCCCTTCTGATGCCTGTTTGAAGATTATTCGCAAGGTGTTGATCTGGTCAGTACACGATCGGTTGGGTCGAAAGCCAACCTGCTCTTTGCGAAGAAGAGCTTCGACGGCCCTCGATACGATAGTCTGTCTAGGATGATCCAAGAGAGCTCTTCAAAATGAATTGAGAGCAAGGTGATGCCTCTCCTGTTGCCACATTCACTAAGGTGTCCCTTCTTGGGTACGTTGGTGAGAAATCCTTTTTTTTCTCTAATCCTTGGGCACCTCTTCGGCCAGCCAGCTGTTCTTCAAGAGGGGATTCAGCACGTTCGCAGCGGTCCAAACATCAGCTTTTAGCATTTCCGCTGTGATGAGGTCCACTCCTAGGGCTTTCCCGTTTTTCGGGTATGGATGGCCTTCAATACTTTTCCTCCTGTAGGGGGAGACGACATCAATGTTGCCTTATATATCTCCCTGAGATTACTGGCATTGTCAGTGCGTTAAGCTCGTTCGGCAATACTGTCAGCCCACAATCGGCGATCACGACGGGTACTGCGGTAAATTTTTCTGCGAATCTGTCGGTATTGGAGGTTGTTGAGTTTTGGATGGAGAGAGAGTTGAAGATGGAGTTCCCGTCTTGTCTCAATCAGGTTCCAGGTTTTCTGAGACATACAGTCTTCGCGTGTATGTGTTTTGTGTCCAAGGACGGCGGAGTTAGTCTCTGTATGGGCCATTTTGATATGGTTCCACTCCGCGTTGACAGACGGAAAAGCGATTTCGCAGTTTTAGCCCAAAGGCGTTGGCCAGGTCGATTATCTTGCGAGCTTTGCTGTTGAATCGGGCCGTGATGATTCGCTCTGAGATGGGTTTCCAGTCCAGTAGACTCTTCGTCGCAACGTGAGAAAGGAGGAATCCTACGCCGTTTTCACGTACCTACGCCTTCTTCATCCTCCTTCCCAGATTAAAAAAAAGTAAGGACGTTCCCAGTTCTCCGAATCCATTCCTACGCACTTGCTGTGGACGAGTATTTGCAGCTTGTATCTAAGCATTTCTGCTTCCACTTAGGCTAGTCGGCTATCCTCGCCGAGTGTTCGCACATTCCAACATGCTATTCGTGACCGTATTTTCATGCCAAAGGTCGTTGTAGCTTTATCGGTCCGGTTTTGTACTTCTTCAGTTTCTTCAGCTGGGTTCAGGTAAGCCAGTGATTAATCCACTATACCCTAGCAAGCTAGTAGGGCTGCCACCTTGGAGCTTGCAAGCATGCTCGGTTTTGTTTCGGGTTTCCTTTCTTGTGAGTTTGGTTCGGTTTGGAGGCGCAGAAGACTCGCCTTTCGACCTGAGCTCAGCTGCACCTCAAGGTGGCGGCCGTGTGGTTGAACGGTTCCAGGAGGAACGACGGTGACGTGAGGTGACTTGGACTGGCTAGGGCTCTGCTTAAACTTGGTGTTCCGCCACTGGCACTGCAGATGGTTTCTTAGCACTTTATTGGCAATGCCGTTCTCACTTACTAACAGTAATTCCCACTAAGACCATACCCTGATTCCCCCCTCCCCCCCCCCCTTACGACTATTGCTATGCAACTACTTAAAAACTGATCATATTCTACACGACTATTACCTTTATTAAAAAGTCATACAGGTTACATTAATGAACATCAACTAATGTGTACCTATATTAACGTGATTGCAATACAGCTACATGTCATATATTATATCTAATTAAACTCAGGTTTTTAATAATTTAATTCAATAAATGACAATAAACAATAAAATTGTTTATTTATTATAATTTCGCTGGCTTAAAATAATCGCGGTGGTAGGGATTAAATTACGGTGGCTCAAATACAATTACGGTGGCTTGTAAAAATTTCAAATTGAAATATCTCTAAAAATAATTATAATATTTTTATGCCTCCTATATTTTTGAATACTACAATGTTTATTCTATTATGTGCCTCCCATAAAATGTATGTAAAGTGGTTTTAAAAATTCGCCACCGTAATTAGGCAAAAATGGAGTTTGTTGAAATTCACCCAACCTACTAATTATTTTGTGCTATTGCTCTGCCTCTTTCAAATGCATCACAATGAAAGAGACAAAGCGATAGTTTTCGATAGCGAGGATAGTATTTCAAACTCATGGTAATGCTACTGGTTACCACATGTCAAATTTCCTCGATATTCAACCTAACGGTCTGTGTACTCGGGGTCGGGGTCGAGCAAAAGTACCTATGTTTCGAATTTTTCGAATATAGCTCTGGCTTGTGATCACCGCACCGCATTAGGCAAGCGTGGTGATTAAGCCTGATCCCATCATAGTAGCGATGACTTGATTTCTATGATGAAGGCCTTTGCCCTGCAGTGAAACAGTATATAGGCTGATATTTTGACGGCTATGTAAACTGTGTAGGATTTACCTGCATTAATATACTACCGGTATCTTACAACATACACAAAAATAGGGGAATTCATCATTTCAGCCAAAGACGTCCACTGCTGGACATAGGCCTCCCCCAAAGTTCTCCACACAGATCGGTCCTGTGCCACCCGCATCCAAGGGACTCCCGCGACCTTCACCAGATCGTCGGTCCACCTGGTGGGAGGCCTGCCACGGCTGCGGCCTCCTATAGTATTTCAGAAACTCAGAAATTCAAACTTTATGCCTAGGGAATACCCCTATTCCCTGGGCATAAAGTTTGAATTTCTGAGTTTCTGAAACGACAGAGTTGTCATGATGTGGGGTTGCAACCTGTCATATTTATTTTGAAAAGTCGAAGAATTTTTTTCAAAGATTTGGCCGGAGACCTATTTTTGAATTGTCGTGCCACTAAAAAATATGTGACTCGCATGATTTTTGACATCCGCATTTTCGAATCATTCGAAAACGGAACGAGTGGTATAAGCCACTCGTTTTCGTGAAGCGAGTGGACTCATTTACGTCAACGTGAATTTGACAAGGTTGGCAATAAACTAAGCGAGTGATTTCAAAAATAGGGAAAATTTTGAATCATGCGACTTACGAGACGACGTGACTTGAAAAACGAGTAGTTTTGTTCGGACGAAGCGAAAATTCAATAAATAGGTCTCCGGGTCTTCCGGTAACTTCACTCACTCGACGAAACACAGCCCAGGCGCTGCTTCACGCCGCTCTTCTGTGAGGCCGTGGTATCACTCCATGCCGAAGCGTGGCTCTCCCACAATTAAAGGTAATAAATAAAAACACTGTTAAGATTCAAATGCACATATATTCGTTACAATATTTAATAATGTAATATAATAATAATTTCTTACAACACTATTAAAGCTGGCATAGATTTTAATTGTTTTCACCGCATCGACGCTAATTCGCGTTAAGGGGCGGTTGCAGCGATCGCTAGCGCAAAAATTAGCAAAACTAATAAAAAAAAATTAATTTATTATTAAACCAATTGTTCATATTATCTTCATTGGACTAAGACCAAAGTATATTTTAGAGCACTGTGCACTGTAAAAATAACGCGCGAAAACGCACGCACAGAAAAATGGCGTTGTTTACAAGCCTATGACGTAATTAAACGACAAATAGTAAAAAAATATATTCTAGAAAACTGTCACTCATGAAACCACATTTATCTCGATATTATTTGACAATTTTGTTGATCCCTTAGGTAAATTTTAAATGAAATATATTTGTAACCTCATGAGGTTAAGAAACTATTTTAATTTTTACTTTGAACTTTTCTCACTTTTAAGCTAGAAAGTTCACTTAAAATAAGGCAGCTTAGCCGTAACCGCCCCTTAAACAATAATAAATTCAATAACTTAATAAATAACAGTGTATTATTAAACAATTTAATAATAATAACAGTTTAAATAAATGCACAACACATGTAACAACATAAAATTGTGAGTTTGTTCGAATGCGACCTATGTATAGACACGTTGGGTTGGGTCTTTCTTTATCCGATTCTAGGCATTATGGCGAAGACTATTACGGTGAGATTCGTATAAAAATATATTGGCTGACATCCTACAGACAATCCATATAATCCATAGCTGTAAAACTAATAATGACAGCGCTTTCAGTATGGAGTTGTATCTCCAGAGATCTTAAATGATCGATGATACGTATCGACATTAAATAAATGCGTTTGGGCCATTAAAGTGTGAATCGAATAAAAAAAGAGATATAGTTGTCAACAATTATTTATGTGCTCATATTGTTACATTACACAACTATTATATATGGTATCTGGATAGTCATCCCAACCAAGACCTACGATCCAAGATTTTTGGATGATGATCTTAAAATACTATCACAATTAGGACAACGAACCTAGTGGATCATACATTTTTGTATTTTTTTAAAGTACAGATTGCCACACGTCAGGTTAAACAATCTGAAAAATGTCTTCATTATGATTTTTCCATTAATGTTAAACATAATTTAGGAGTGAATCTTATGAAGAAATTGACAAATAACAGTAACCCAATCGTGTAGTTCTCTGCACAACACGTTAAGTATTTCGAGACAAGCATTCGACAAACATCACAATAAAAGATCTTTAGACTTAAAACAATGTGTCTACAGAACTAAACCTAAGGTATTCTATAACAAAATTCGCCTATGTCGTACTGGACTATGCAATAAGCTTTATCTTAATTTAATCCGTTATAATATTTCGATAAAAATACAACATGTTAATGAACCACGAAACACTGTCTTAGTATAGATTTGGATGGTGGAATAATAATAATAATAATAAATTGGCGACAGACCTGCTTTGTTATATTTATGGTTTTATATGAGTATTCTATATTTAGAATTTGTTCTTTTTTTATGTTTTTTGATATCATATTTTTATTAGTATCGATTTTGCATTTGTATGAGAAAGTTGTCTGTGTTGTTTGTAACAAAAGTGCCTATAAGTGTGTCTCGTTTGCTTTGCTGGTGAGTCCACTTTACCTTCCCTGTGCCCGCCCGCCGAACTTAGGTAGGTGAACCCCACCATTTCCATCGTCGTCAGAACTATTTACTGGACTAGTTCCTACAGTGGTGATTAAGCCTTTCTCAACCCAACTTAATATGAGAAACAATTCGTCAAACCAATCAATTGAATGGTAAAATAAGCTACTGACTGTATATTATCCGTTCCGTGTAGTATGGTAGTTATTATATATTAAAAAGTTAGCATGATTTTAATAACGGTGATTAAAATGTCTTGCATAATCTTTCTTATTTTTCGCCTATTGACTTTACTTTTTTTTAGTCCAAAGCAAGTTGCTTATGTTACTCACTCGTAATTGAAGTGTTAAAAATCGTACAAGTTAATGAATTAATATTCTGCAGGTCTTTGCTCGAAGTTGATTTTTCATCCACATTCCGCCATATTGCAGATGAGTTTACTTTTAAATTTTTCTCTATACAATAATGACAGTGCTTCGTGTGCTTGTAACGTACAAAATCAACATTTTCCATTGTTATGAGACCATGAAACCAATTATATTTAAACATACACAAATACCGAATTATAGAATAGAATGCTGAGTATTGTAAAAATTCAGAAGATGCGGTGACAGATCAACAGATGGCGCCTTGTGACACTTTGCATGATACTTGTGTTATTATTAAATTAGTTTTATATGCATATAAAAACATTTTCCCACATAAAATGCAAAAGTACAAAAAAGCGTAAAAGTCATTAATTTAATTTCTTATTTTTTCATCATCTCATAACAACTGTATTAATAAATAAGTACAACAAACAACAGATATAGATTACCATAAATTCAAAATATAGTAACTCTTTTCATTTATACAATTTAATGTTGAGTTTACTTACATTGAAAAAACCCAAAATAAAATTACGTTGAAAAGAGTTCCCCAACAAAATATAATTTAATGTATAAGTACACAATCATTTATATAATTTTATTTATATTTAACTTTTAAGCCTCAACACAGACACATTTAGTTATAATTTACACGTATTTTTGCTATTTTCACAATTTAATGTTTCATTTAAAATTAAAATTATATTTATTTCATACTTAAATGAAATAAAACAACAGAATAGATTGCATGTGCGGCAATTTATCTATATTCTAATAAAACTATTTTTTCTTCTATAAATGGATTAAAAATCCTATAGAAAAATATTTACAAAAATGGCTGGCTTAGGATATAGGACGTATCCTTGTTTCTTGGCACGATCTTTGATATCCTTTCAATTAGATTTCCAATTTTTAAATTTCGAAGTAAAATCTAAAATATAAAAAAATATATAAATAAATGGAATAAAGATAAGGAATAGATTTGTGCCACAATTATTTAGAATAATAGCTAGACATAATAATATTTCACTAAATTAAGATTACATTTAGGAACATACATAGACATAAAGAAATATATTTGGAAAAATGTTATTAAATAAATGGGTACATAATGTGGCACGTAATATAAGTGACATTTAGGATAATATAATCTAATAATAAATAAATGACACTTTATTTAAACACATCCACATTAACTTACAACACTAATTGTTTTTTACGTTTAATAATACTTACTCATAAATTGTATTTTTAAATATTTGATATAACTAAATAACATTTTTTACACTTACTTTTAAATTAAATTGAAAATGTATTTTGTACTTGATAGAAATAAGGCCTAAAATGATAATGTTTTCCGTAGCCTAATTTTAGAAATATATAATTATTTTAATATAATAATATTAAAAAATATATTTTAAAGCATATTACAAAGCAAATGAAGTCGTCGTTTAATGGATTTTTAAATGTTTCTCATTTGATTTCTAATAATAATTTCAACGATAACAATATTTTCAATGATGTTCGTAAAGATGTCTTTATAATAAAATAATTTAAATTAATAGGCCTTACAAATATCAGATACCTTACACACACATTCGCAAAACAAAACCTAAGCCATTCGAAATGTACATCTATAACACTCAATAACTATATTATAATTTAACATTAATTTAAATATGTTTGTCGATAATCTTTCGTTTATAATTTTCCAAAAATTCTTACCCGATACGGCCAATTTTAATAAATGCGGGCAATGTATACTTTGCCCAGGCAAGATAAACATTGCCCAAGCAAAGATAACAGTGCCCAAATCAGATGTCAAAAAGACGGTTAAAATGTTTACCCGATGAGGAAGACAACTGATAAATCCGTAAAGGGTCGCATTGATTTAGGGCAATAGACATTTTCAGACCCATGGGCAATATGTTTAACTTTTTTTTTATAATTTCCTTCAAAATTATGCAAATTAATAATATAGTTATCAAGTCTAAACGGAGTTATATGAGGTGACCATCTTAGAATTTAAATTGCAAATCAAATGGCAAAATTATTTATGTAATATTGTATGTTAGTAATGTAGACCTCAACTAAAAATATCGTCAGTGCCAGGCACATAATGTTTTTCTTTATAAGATTTGCTCGGCTTCTAAATAATATTTGGAAGCCTAGCAGTGAAGGTAAAACCTGCTTAACAGTTGAATAAATAATTACATTTTATAAATGTAGTTCAATTTTTTATTCAATAGTTTCCATTTGGTATCTTAGTAGCTTTACGGACGGGATTTCGCAAAAAAACGTCTACATTATTTTAGGATATCTTATTCAAAGTTACTTTTCGTACTTTAACCTCTAAATTTTCCAAAATATCTTCGTATTTATTATACTAAGCATGGACAGAGTCAGCACAATGGACGTTAGGTATTTGGTTCATAAGCTTTATCTATATTTTAGTTCGGCTATACTTTTGTTATTCTATTCCAAAATCTTACTAAGATCTTGTCTTGTCTTGAGTTGCTCACCATCTTTTCCTCAGTAAGGCATCGTTCAGACCAACCTTATTGTCGGCTGCTGATAATGAGCGCGCGTTACGCAGTATAATGCGAACTTGTTGTTCACACCGAACCGACTATACTCTAAACTGGAATTCAAGACCAAAAAATCTACGACAGATACGTCACTGTCAAATCTGTTAAAGTTTCTTATGTCATTTTTAAGTGACGTTTTTAGGTTTCGCCAACCTTTTTGGCATTATCTTTCTTATTAAGCAGACTAAACTGTCAAGTTTCCATACATTGTTAAAATGTTGTAGGTAGATAGATATTAGATACTAAATGTTATTTAACACCTGAAGTGTTACAAGCGCAAAACCATCTTTGAAAACTAAAATTACGGATGGATAATTTTTTATTAAAGCGTCTTGTATTTACGTGAAAAAAAGTAAAAAAAATATTTTTTTAAATTATAGAATCAAAATTACCCATAAATAAATTATATCAGCGAGTGTTTTTAGAAAAAAGGGGTACACTATGGTACGATCATTTTATTTCAGTAGCAACATTGTCATAGATTTTTTGGTCTTGAATTCCAGTTTTGGGTATAGTCGATTTAGTACCTACTCAGACACAGCCAACTTAGTAGTGGCAAGAATAACAAGTATAGCCGAACCATCTTAGTTCAAATGTGCGTGAGAGAGCACTAAAAAGCTACAAGAAAACTTATTACATACTAAAGCTTTGTTGGGAGTCATCCACAAATTAAGTCACTGGCTTTTAATGATTTTTCGACCCACTATTCGTGTTAAAAATGGTCAGAGACCTTGCGTAGTCAGAGGGCGAGGGGGGGAGGGGGGAACACCTGAGGCATCTGGGATCTTATTGTTAGCGCATAAGGTCTAAAATTAGAAGATGTCTGTCAATCGACTGTCTCTAAATGAAAAGGCTTATATAAATATTGAAATGTGTCGTCACAAAACTCATCCTTTTTCACATTTCGTTACCCCCCTTCCCCGTTAAGCATGTGACGTAATTTATAGATGATCCCATGTTTAATACTTTGCCCGGGCAAAGTTAGAAATAAGCAGCTTATATATAAAATCAAATCCATTTTTGAGTTCATAAGAAGTTTAAGAAGTTCGTGTCTTTTTTTTAATTAAAAAGAGAATCTTAGTTCTTTTTTTTCTAAAGATAATTAAAATTATGGATAAAGTCTGCCCATAAAAGACGTTCACAAAATGCGATAATAATTGTAAAACTTTTAGTCTTTTATATAGATCTGTATAAATACGCACAATGTTAAAATCTTTTTTCTGGGCAGACTTTTTAACTTATATGATAAAAAGTAAAATGGCACAAAATGTAATAAAGAAGTTTGGGCAATTTTTGGGCAAAAACATACTATTCGTACGATTTTTTAAATGTATTTATGTAAAAAAGAGCTTTTAAAAAAGTGGATATTTTTAAAATAAAAGTTGTTTTTTTATTTCAATAAACAAATAGTACTTACATAAAAGATCTTTCGTAAGTAATAAACAAATAAAAATAATGTATTTTTGTTTATAATAAAATTGCCCAATATCCTTCATCTAGCGATAATGTTAGAAAGAGACAGTTAACAGTGTGTGAAGAGCTTGAAGAATCCCCTGCCTTTCTCCGGGGCTGGTCCCATCAGCATTGGTACTTGGTTCTTGTGGGTAATCGTTATCTATGGAAAAAAAATAGGTAAAGTATAGGTAGGTACCTACTAACTAGGTCTACAGACATACATACAAAGAAAAACAGATCAGTCTTAGGATGCGGTTTCACCTTGGTTTCACTGAAGCTGAGTGGAGTGAAATCCAACACACTTTCATCTTTGTAATATGCTGTTATAATAATATTTCAATAAATATAAATGTTGATGGTACAGTCAGCATTGTTACTACGACAAGCTGTCAAATTTCCTTACACGCTATTATGTACCTAATGGCTAAAGCAAAATGTACAATTGTAACATCTACATTAATGTAACTGGCAAATAAATTATACTGCATTTTTATTCCAAAGATTTAAAATCTTTGTTGTATTCAATTCGACCGATTCGACAATGTGTTTGACAGTAAGATGAGAGACGATTGAAAAAAATTGTCAGGTTTGTATGGGTCATTCTCATAACAACGTCATTACCATAGCAATCTTCAACCCCATATACCTCCAAAATTGACATCAGAATATCAACATTTCTTGATAATTCGTATGAAGATGTGTGATCTCTTCTATAATATCGAAAAATTTTATCGAAAGTAGGTATATTTCAGAGGATTATGGAATTAAAGGATGCGAGTAGCCGAAGATCGATCAAAGTGGCGAACATTTGGAGAGGCCTATGTCCAGCAGTGGACTACAACAGGCTGATCATGATGACGATGATAATGGATTTAAAGACAGCAACGGTAATGACATCAATAAAAATGACCCACTTTGATGTGTAGTACGTACCTTGCACGGCGGCTGCATCCAGGGCTCCCCGTCTATCTGCATGGGGAAGGTCCGCTTGGTGGTGATGATCACGGAACTGCACTGCGCCAGTCGCCGCCCTGACGCGCGAGGCCTTGGATAATGAAAATAACTATAATAATAATAATAAATAATAAATTGAGACATCACATACATTGTCCTGGTCCCAAACTAAGGTTTTCCCTTGTACTATGGAAACCGAAACAACGAAGGTACTACAAACACCCAGTATCAGCCTATATACTTACTGTCCCACTAAAGGGCAAAGGCCTTCATCATAGAAAACAAGTCATCGCTACTTTGATGGGGTATTTGCCTAATGCGGCGGTGATCACAAACCAGAGTTATGCCAACAGCCACCAATGAAAAAAAAATCAAAATCGGTACATTTTTTGGGAGCTACGATGCCATAGACACACACGGACACACAGCCACACACATACACACACACAAAGCCACGTCAAACTTATAACACCTCGTCGTTTTTGCGGTGGGGTGGGGGGTTAAAAAGAGAGGTCACGGTCCCCAGTAACTGGGGTATCGACGCAAGAAAAGAGAGAGAGAGAGAAAGATTTCTGTTCTTATCATCATCACAATCCGTATCGTCATTACCATCTTTGTGATCATTAATGTCCAAACATCATTACCATCTCTGAGATGCGATAAAATGACCAAAATACATCCAAAGCTGACGTTGTGGAGCCCGGAGTACGATTGGATTTCACTTTTAAATCATTATAATCATTCTTATTCATGTCACTTGTATGCATTTACCATCCTTAAGGTCATTGACATCCAAATAACTATTACTGTTTTTATCATCATTACCACTATTTTTGTAAAGAATAGCGATGACCGTTATTTTGCGCACTTGTAAAAAAGAAGACTTTCTATTAAAATTGGTTTCAGCGCACTCAAGGTCATATTACTCTTTCATTCCGCAGATTATACTCATGTTTGATCACAAAATAATAACAACAGATGAACAAGAAACATGTCTACACATTGTTGTCTTATCTAATGCCAATAAAAAAAGACACTTACCTGTTCGCACTTGACCCATGTGTAAGCAATTTTCTAAGCCTATAACTTCGATCAGCTTGTCTCCAATATCTGAAAAATATATTTTTACCTAATTCGTTTTTTATTGAAAATGTTTTTTTTATACTAAAGGCGGCAATCGAGCAAGCATTATATATATCCTGCGTACGTGGCTGATCGTTAAGATTGGCCGCCGTAGCCGAATATCAGTTGGAGGATTTTTTTTATGTGATAGGTAGCAGACGAGCAGGCGGATCACCTGATGGTAAGCAATTGCCGCCGCCCATGGACACCTGCAACACCAGTGGAGTCACAAGTGCGCTGCCAACCTTTTATCCCCTTCCCCCCGGTACCCTAACTCGCTCGGCGAAACACAGCACAGGAGCTACTTCACGCCGGTTTTCTGTGAGGCAGTGGTATCACTTCGGTCCCATTCATGCCGAAGCATGGCTCTCCCACAATTAATATTTACTACCTTGCTGAGCCGTAGGCAGCCGGCCGCTCCGGTGCGAATGTGGCGCCCCCCACAGGTTGGACCCGCCGTGGGCGTACGGAATGTTCAGCAGCGCCACGCCTTGCAGCGCTGGGCCTTTGTTCAGCTCAAGGGATGAGCCGTCACACTGCAACATAGTGCTTAATATTAGAATTTATTTGGTAAACTATCTGCCACTACTACTACTGGTACTGGTACGGCGAACTAACTCAACGTAGCGTCCCATATGCCTTCAAAATTGACATCAGAATATCAATTTCTTGATAATTCGTATGAAGATGTGTGATCTCTTCTATAATATCGAAAAATTTTATCGAAAGTAGGTATATTTCAGAGGATTATGGAATTAAAGGATGCGAGTAGCCGAAGATCGATCAAAGTGGCGAACATTTGGAGAAGCCTATGTCCAGCAGTGGACTGCAACAGGCTGATGATGATGACGATGATGATGGATTTAAAGACAGCGACGGTAATGACATCAATAAAAATTACCCACTTTGATGTGTAGTACGTACCTTGCACGGTGGCTGCATCCAGGGCTCCCCGTCTATCTGCATGGGGAAGGTCCGCTTGGTGGTGATGATCACGGAACTGCACTGCGCCAGGCGCCGCCCTGACGCGCGGAGGCCTTGGATAATGAAAATAACTATAATAATAATAATAAATAATAAATTGAGACAACATCACATTCATTGTCCTGGCTCCAAACTAAGGTTTTCCCTTGTACTATGGAAACCAGAAACAACGAAGGTACTACAAACACCCAGTATCAGCCTATATACTTACTGTCCCACTAAAGGGCAAAGGCCTTCATCATAGAAAACAAGTCATCGCTACTATGATGGGGTTATTTGCCTAATGCGGCGGTGATCACAAACCAGAGTTATGCCAACAGCCACCAATGAAAAAAAAATCAAAATCGGTACATTTTTTAGGAGCTACGATGCATAGACACACACGGACACACAGCCACACACATACCACCACACACACAAGCCACGTCAAACTTATAACACCTCGTCGTTTTTGCGGTGGGGTGGGGGTTAAAAGAGAGGTCACGGTCCCAGTAACTGGGGTATCGACGCAAGAAAAGAGAGAGAGAGAGAGAGAAAGATTTCTGTTCTTATCATCATCACAATCCGTATCATCATTACCATCTATGTGATCATTAATGTCCAAACATCATTACCATCTCTGAGATGCGATAAAATGACCAAAATACATCCAAAGCTGACGTTGTGGAGCCCGGAGTACGATTGGATTTCACTTTTTAATCATTATAATTCATTCTTATTCATGTCCACTTGTATGCATTTACCATCCTTAGGTCATTGACATCCAAATAACTATTACTGTTTTTATCATCATTACCACTATTTTTGTTAAAGAATAGCGATGACCCGTTATTTAGCAGTTATTCGTTCTGTGTTACGCTAAACATGACCCATGATTTTGATAACTCTTGACAGAGCAGCAACCATATAAACTGATTCATGGAAACATGTATAGAATAATATCTACACATTGTGGTCTCGTCTTCTCAAACTCTTTTGCCCGAACGCCAATCTTCTATACTATTTATAAAGAGATAGTTTCTATAGACAACGACAAGGCTTATAGGTAAACCGAAAAACACGAAACGCTTGCGCAATGTAATTGAGCACAACGCCATCTATTGGTTCATTTCTGAATTACGGTCCCGAAGCGAATTGAGAGCGGGCCACTAGTTAAATACACTTACCTGTTCGCACTTGACCCATGTGTAAGCAATTTTCTAAGCCTATAACTTCGATCAGCTTGTCTCCAATATCTGAAAAAAATATTTTTAATTACAGTTTTTTTATTGAAAATGTTTTTTTTATACTAAAGGCGGCAATCGAGCAAGCATTATATATATCCTGCGTACGTGGCTGATCGTTAAGATTGGCCGTCGTAGCCGAATATCAGTTGGAGGATTTTTTTTATGTGATAGGTAGCAGACGAGCAGGTTGATCACCTGATGGTTAGCAATTGCCGCCGCCCATGGACACCTGCAACACCAGTGGAGTCACAAGTGCGCTGCCAACCTTTTATCCCCTTCCCCCCCGGTGGGCCTCCGGGCTCGGCGAAACACAGTACAGGAGCTACTTCACGCCGGTTTTCTGTGAGGCAGTGGTATCACTCCGGTCCCATTCATGCCGAAGCATGACTCTCCCACAATTAATATTTACTACCTTGCTGAGCCGTAGGCAGCCGGCCGCTCCGGTGCGAATGTGGCGCCCCCCACAGGTTGGACCCGCCGTGGGCGTACGGAATGTTCAGCAGCGCCACGCCTTGTAGCGCTGGGCCTTTGTTCAGCTCAAGGGATGAGCCGTCACACTGCAAGATAGTGCTTAATATTAGAATTTATTTAGTAAACTATGCACTACTACTACTGGTACTGGTATGGCGAACTAACCCAACGTAGCGTCATAGGAGTACCACATCTTGTTCTTCATTTGCACGGATGTATTATGATGAATGACGGGAGATGATGGTAATGACGTCACTAACCACTTTAACGATGTGTTCGTGCAAATGTTTGCAATTGGCCGCGAATTTACTCGAAGTATCCCAGCTTGTTATTAATTGTAAGGATGTAGCATGATGATGGGTGATGATGGCGATGACGTTACTCACCAGTCTCACCACAATATCAATGTGTTCGTTCAGATGCTTGCAACTGGCGGTGAACTGTTCCGACGTATCATTCTCTAAGTACCATAGCTTGTTTTTAATTTCTACGGATGTATTATGCGGTGAACTGTTCCGACGTAGCATTCTCTAAGTACCATAGCTTGTTTTTAATTTCTACGGATGTATTATGATGATGGATGATGATGGGTGATGATGGGTGATGATGGGCGATGATGGATGATACGGATGATGATGGGTGATGATGGTAATGACGTCACTCACCACAATATCAATGTGTTCGTGCAGATGCTTGCAATTGGCGGCGAACTGTTCCGACGTAGCATACTCGAAGTACCACAACTTATTCTAAATTTGTACGGATGTATTATGATGATGGATGATGATGGGTGATAATGAGCAATGTTGGATGAAGATGGGTGATAATGAGTAAGGATGGATGATGATTGGTAATGACGGGTGATGATGGCAATGACGTTACTCACCAAAATATCAATTGCAGATGCCTGCAACTGGGCGGCTAACTGTTCCAACGTAGCATACATGAATGAATGAATGATGATGAATGATGATGGTGATAGCGTCACTCACCACTATATCAATGG
This sequence comes from Cnaphalocrocis medinalis, assembly GCA_014851415.1. NCBI lineage: Eukaryota > Metazoa > Arthropoda > Insecta > Lepidoptera > Crambidae > Cnaphalocrocis > Cnaphalocrocis medinalis. The sequence goes on along the minus strand of CM026301.1, from coordinate 6,181,876 downwards.
TTCGTCAGATGCTTGCAACATGGCGGGAACTGTTCCGACGTAGGCATTCTCTCGTACCATAGCTTGTTCTTAATTTGTACCTGATGTATTATGATGATGAATGATGATCGGGGAAGATGGGTGATGATGGGCGTTTATTGGCGATGAATGATGATGAGTGAATAAGGTATGACGTCACTCACCCAATATCCAAGTGGTGGTTTCGTTGCAAAATGTTTGCAACTGGCGGCGAATTGTTCCGACGTAGCGTACTCAAAGTACCACAACTTATTCTTCATCCTGGAGCTGAATTTGTCCGGGTTCCTCTCCCTCTCTGTGTGGAACTTCACGCAGATTGCTGCGTCCTGGAAAGAGATTTTATCATCATTACCAGGTCTTGTGACCTGGTAATGATGCCTCCCATTCCCCACAAATATTTTTTCTTAAATCTTGTCTACGCTTCAAGGCTGCTTTTCCACCAGAGCTGTGCGAGGTAGCCTAGCGGTGTGCGAGGAAATAATCCACCAATAGAATCACTTATTTTTTTTAAAGTACCTACCTACATATTAGTTAGTAAGTAGTATTGTTTCAGTATGTTACTTTTATTTTTCTAATTGTACACCAAATGAAACAATAAAGATCATAATCATATGATTATGAACAGCAGCCTAAAAGGAACCTTGTGTAAAATTTGGTTGCAAAAGTTTTTAATTATAATTTAGGCCCTGCGTTGATTCATCAGTCAGCCAGTCGTAAAATAATAAGAGAAATAATAAACATGGCCACAAAATTTTTATTTGGCCACGCGCCCAAACTCCTAATTTAATAACTAAGCATCGGGAAAATTACTTAGCCTTTAATTAACTGATTCATCTTCTTTACAACGGCAACTAAAAATGTAAAAGAAAGCGTCAAATGAATATCCACAATTAATTTAACTTGTCCTTCTGATTTATATATTGCAAACTAATTTACTAACTCAGCCACGGAATTTGTAACTCATCACCATATTAAGTTTTACAGCTTCAATACAACGTCCTCAAAAATAATACATTCAAGCTTCAATACTCAACATCAAAATACTATAACTTAACATCTAAAATAATACTTCACATTCTTTTATCGAGAAAATAGCCACTGTACCTACGATTTGGCGCCAGTGCGTGACATGACAGCAACCGGCAAGCATCTGATCGGCCTAGCAATCAGACTGAAATTCGTAATGGCGCCATCGGAGGTAAAAGCACAGTGCTTGGACTGAAAAGAAAGCGTGGAAGGCCAACTTAAGCGCGAGCGGCATAAATAAGCCAGTAATAATATTTTTTACACGCGCCAAACAATAATGAATTATATTAATAATTTTGCAATAAAAATCATTATGAAGAAATTATTACATAAGTAAAAACATATTAATACTTTCCTTTTGTTTTCATAACTGGATGTTTTTTAAATGTTTCTCATATTCCTCACAATTAATATAAATCTATTGGCGGTTAGTATCGTCGCGTTGTTGCCTTAAATAGTTCATGTGTATAATAATAGTGGCTTTAATATAATATTCGATGACAATTTTAGGTAATTTAACGATCGAATAAATGTTAGGATGAGTACATTTATTCATACTACAGTTATGAAATTAGAAGCTAATATAATTACTATTTGGTGTCATATATTAATAATTAGAAGGTTGCTGTTTGAAGCACACCCACAAATTTAGATGCGTAAAAAAATAATCGCTATGCTGAGTTATTAATTACATTGGACTTACATCCCAAGATATTTAGTGGCCTGAAATACCATAATTCAGACGCGCATTGGTTTGCTGGCTGACTTAGTACTTTTAGAAGATACATCTATTTCCTGAGGCGGAAACAATGCTATTAAACAGAAGCTCGGTTTAATAGTACACCAAACTATATATATAAATTATTCTGGAGGATAAAATTTGCGTATATTCTTACAGCTTAAACTCGCGACCGTAAGGGCCTTATACAGTGTCCTAAAACATTATTTCCAGTCGTAAATCGCAACAACAGTTAAGTAAATAATGTAGTTGCAAGAAGTAGCCTGTAGCTTATATACCTACTTAGATTTATTTTTATTAGATTAGATGCTTGAGAATAAAAACACTTACAACACCGATGGAGAAATAGTTATTGATGATGTTGTATGGCACGCTGGTTGGATGGTTGCCCGTCTGAGGGAGTTGGAGATCGCACTGTAACAGAAATAGTAACCCTTAACGAGTCACTTTGTTTTAATCTATAGGTACTAAATGTTAGGTTTTAGGATTTTAAATAACACTGTTGCGTTTTTGTATGAGATGCGTAAGTATATCCATACTATCCATACTAATATTATAAATGCGAAAGTAACTCTGTCTGTCTGTCTGTCTGTCTGTTACTCTTTTCACGCCAAAACTACTGAACAGATTAAAATGAATTTGGTATACAGATGATCTAGACCCTGAGAAAGAACATAGGCTACTTTTTAGTGCGAAAAAGGGGTTAAAAGGGGGGGTAAAAAGTTACTATTCCGCGCGGACGAAGTCCAAGAAAGACTGAAGAGAAATTTACTAGACGCGCATCACAGAAGTTTGAGTTGTGAAGTCACAATTCAATAGCCATTTGTATAGAGCGTTTTTGGGCTTGCCCAAATATGTGCTCTTAAAGTTGGATATCTCAGGTAATTGAAATGAGAATCAAGTGATTCTTTCAACGATGTTCTCTAAATTGAGTCTTTTGATAAACAAATATCTTTTTTTTAACGTTACGTTTTTGCATGAGATGCGTAAGTCCTGTAGCGCTACCATGAGTTGGCATCGAAAAGTAACGTAACGTTACTACAGTCGATAGCGAGTAAACGGGCGTCGAATAGAGTTACTTAACTTCAATCGTATTTCTCGATACCTACCGTCAAATTTTGAAATACTTATCCTCGCTATCGAAAACTATCGCTTTGTCTCTTTCATTGTGATGCATTTGAAAGAGACAGAGCAATAGTTTACGTTATGTTTCGATGTCAAGTCGTAGCGCTACGGAAAACGTTACTCGCTAGCGAATACGTTTCAATGTGACAACTCGATACTACAGATTTTAGTTTCTCAAGTGACCGCTAGAGGCGCTGTACACTTTTTCATACATTTTTTTACGCAGTCGCTAGCGAGTTCTGTCACTGTAAACTCATGGTAGCGCTACTGTACCTCAGTGGCGGAGTTCTCTACGTGGATCTGCCAACGGTCCATCATCACGGTGCTGGCTCGGGATATCTTCTCCAGGATCTTGTGGATCGCCTCTCCTTCGTACCTGGTGACAAATTATATTTGTTAAATAGTTTTCATTTATTTATTTTCTATATTTATTCATTTATTCACATACATTTACAACATTTTAGTACATAACATAATTATGTCGCATTAGCCGCAGAACTGACAACCGTTGGAGCCATAAAGTCCTTGAGTGGAGACCGCGACTCGGTAAGCGTAGTGTTGGACGCCCTGCTACAAGATGGGATGACGACATTCGAAGGCTGGCTGGAGTGAGCTGGATGAGAGTGGCCGAAAATCGGGAGCGGTGGCGTGCATTGGAGGAGACCTATGTCCAGCAGTGGACGAGCGTGGGTTGCTGATGATGATGATAATTATGTCATTGTTAACAAACAGGTTGTATCTGACATTTGTTCTACGACTTTTGAAATTTCGTCAAAGTTTTTTTCGACTCTTCATGCTAGTCTAAGTCACGTGACCGACTGTTTTAATGCGCATTTCCAAAAGTTATAGAACAAATAGACGACCCGTTTTAGCGCAGTGGTATGAGTGCCGGTTGAGATGCAAGGGTCGCGGGTTCGATTCCCGCACCAGCACAAAATGTTTGATTATACATTGAATATATTTTTCTCAAAATAACATGAGGCGACTAAAACAGTAATAAAAAAGATTTCATTTTTTTCTGTCTGTTTTTTTGATTACGCTAATTTCAATAACTACGGAACGAACATTGTTCATTGTAAAGCTATAAGGCCTGGGCAACATAGAAAGGGGGTTAAAGGTTGGCAGCGCACTTGTGACTCTACTAGTTTTGCAGGTGTCTATGGGCTGCGCCGGCAGCAATTCGCTGCTCTCAGGTGATCCGGTTCTAGCTCGGTTCTACCACTCGTATCCACATGTAAGAAAAAATCCTGCCTGCCGGGGCCTGCTCGGGCGTATCCCCCCCCCGGGCGGGCTCCATTTCCATACCGACGCGCGAGATGTTTATAGGCTTGGAGGGGGTTAACCCCAATACAGCCTCCAAAAATTGATTATTTTCAACGGGACCTTGAATTTCAGGATATTTTAATTCGCTCGATCAAAGTTACCCCACTCATCTGACTCTTGTAGGAACGATTTATCGTAATGCTAGTGCGAATTAAAAATGAACAACGCCATCTATTGAGTGGAGAAGACAACTGCATACGTGTTAAAAAAATATACTCAACTGATATATTAACCTCCTAGCCTCCTCTAGGAGGCAGGCCAGGCGATGGCAATTTGATTTTGTGGTTCATTGTTGAGGATAAATGCGCTTTAGCACAGCGCCATCTATTCTATGACGGAGATAAAATATCTTTCAGGTACTGATATATGAACCTCCGCGACGAGTCCTTTGTTCATAATATTGTTCATTGTTGAGGAAACATAAGGCACAGCGCCATCTATTGAGTGGAGTAGACAACTGCACAAGTTAAGAGTATACAGAATGGAAAAAAACTTTGATGGAATAAAATGGCCAATCTTTATGTACTTTTTCCATCATATAGTTCAAAAACTTAAAATGCAGCTTTCTCTTCCATATTCAATTTATATAGAATATCTAGTAAATTATATACGCAACAACTGGTAGCTTATTTCGTTTTGTTACTGTTAAATATTAACTGATTTGTGACCACTAATCCGCATAAGGCAAGCGTGGTAATTAAGCCTAATCCCATTACGTAGCGATGACTTGATTTCTATGGAGGCCATAGCCCTGCAGTGGGACAGTATTAGGCTGATGCTTGTTTTAGCTATATTCTTATGAACTTGTCGCCCCGTTGATCTAGTGGTTTAAGTACCTGGCCGTGATCTCGGGGTCCCGGGTTCGATTCCCGGGTCGAGCAAAAGTATGTTTCGATTTTTTCGAACATTAGCTCGGATTTGTGATCGCCAATCCGCATTAGGCAAGCGTGGTGATTAAGCCTAATCCCATCATAGTAGCGATGACTTGATTTCTATGGAGGCCTTTGCCCTGCAGTGGGACAGTATATAGGCTGATGCTTGTTTTAGCTATATTCTTATGAACTTACCCCCCGCCCCACCGCAGACACCTGGCCAGGTCGTTGCCGGTACCCAGCGGTATCACGCCCACTGCCGGCTGATGCTCCATCTGGACTTTGTCTGAAATAAATAATAAAAAATCTATCTATATCTATCTTCTATTCTTCTATACTATTTAGATTAATATTGTATGGTAAACTTCTTTAGAACCAATAAACTTTTTATTATTTATTTATTTTTATTTATTATAATAGACTTGAGTAACTCTTGAGTGAGTGATATAAAAGATATCTCTTCAACTGAGCGAATCGCTCTTCAACTCACTTAAATTACATCTCAAATACATATATCTTAAACTCATTTCGCTCACTAAACGAGAGGTTTGATTTAATTCAATTCATACTTCATCAATCAGTGAGTGAACATCATTTACATTGCCCTGGTCCCAAACTAAGGTTTTCCCTTGTGCTATGGAAACCAGAAACAATGAAGGGACCACAAACACCCAGACCCAACACAAATATCTGTTTCATCAACAAACATTTGTGTTGGTGCGGGAATTGAACCCGCGACCCTTGCGTCTCAACCGGCGCTCAAACCATTGCGGCAAACGGGTCGTCAAATCCATACTAATATAAAAATAAATTAAAAATGCGAAAGTAACTCTGTCTGTCTGTCTGTCTGCTCTTTCACGCCAAAACTACTCAACGGATTTATATGAAATTTGGTATACAGATAATCTAGACCCTGAGAAAGGACATAGGCTACTTTTTATTGCGAAAAGGGGGTTGTAAGGGGTTGAAAGGGGGGTAAAAAGTGACTTTTCCACGCGGACGAAGTCGCGGGCGGCCGCTAGTATAATAAATAAATAGGTAAGTAGGTAGTAATATATGTTACTCACCCATAGTTTCCAAGACCCAGCCAACCGTTCCGTCGCCACCACAGCATATCACTCTATAGTTTTTCACGTCTTTGAACATCTGGAGACCTGGAATGAGATAGACATGTTAAGTAGAAAATAAAAAAAAATACTTTCGTATGTATAACCTACTCTTATCGTTGTAAAAATTGCGATATTTTTTGTCGAGTTGAAAAAATACTTTTTTGACTATAGTCGCTCTACTAGATTCTGACGTCGTCAAAAGTAATTTGTAAGTTTTTTAATTTTAGTACTTATGTCTTTGTGTTCTTAATTTGAAAATTATAACATAAGTCAAACATTGATTCCTCTAATAAGCAAATAACTCGGTTATTTCGTCCTGTTATTTAATTCATAGATTGCCTGTTCATGTTCATTATTTAATCTGAAGGATTTGTGTCATAGCTTAGGTGTACCTAACTATCAAAAGTTTAATCCTACTATTATACTCGTACTTTATTCTAGATGAAAACGTTGATTAAATTTGTAATTACATCGAGTCATCTGGACTATTACTTTACTCTGTATTTTATTTAAAAGGTAGTAATGATTTCATTTGGTTTGCGGCTGTCATTCCATCCTCATCATCTTGATGGTTGGCGATCTAGCACTGTGCGTTTTTCGAGGAATTTTCTCCCGCGAACTTCAGTCTTGTGGAATAGTTTAGCTGCGGCAGTATTTCCTGACGGCTATGACTTAGGGACCTTCAAGAAACGAGGGTACTCCTTCTTAAAAGGCCGGCAACGCATCGGCGACCTCTCTGATCTCGCAGATGTTCATGGGCGGCGGTGATTACTTACCAGCAGGTGACCCGCTTGCTCGTTTGCCGCCTCTAGTATAAAAAAAAATATATAGTTTTTCTGTTTAGTTGGTCTGATTTCATAATTTGTTTCTTTTATATAACATTTAAAAAGTACATACCTATCTTTAATAAATATTTACATTAAATACATTAAAATACAAAAATAAGTGTAGGTAGGTAGATAAAATTTAATGATCTCACCTGGCATAGGCCCACCCTTAGCTATATCATGGACCTGTCTCGGGTTCAAAATGTACTGAAGCTTTCGCAACACCCGGGAGCCCTGCCTCCCCCCCGATTTTGGGTTGATAAACACCAATAGGGGGCAGGTGCCCTCTGGTGGCGTAATCTGGAACGATATGGGCGGTGCACGGTGCTCCTTCTTCGGGCCTTCTGTCTCCCTCTTCTCTTCTACCGTTGTGGAGATGGAGATAGGTAGGGATAGTGAGGTGGGAATGGATTGCTGGAAAAAAAATGTTTTTTTAGTAACAAATAGTTCTGTACTTTGAATTTTAATCACGCGAACAGTGCTTAAGGGGCTATATGTGGTGAAGACAGTATGATATTTTTTAAGAAAGTAAAATATTTCAGACTTAGATAAAAGTAAATTTGATTTTTTAAGATGCAATACAATTTTTATAACACGCGACAAGTAATAATAATGTTAATTATTGCTAAAAACGGCCACTTTTAGCAATAATTAACATAATTTTTACTTATCGTGTGTTTTTATAGTATCTTTCTTAAAAAATATTTGCTAGTTTCATTGATATTATAGCCCCTTAAACGCAAACATAGATGTGTGTCGACTTCCATCTATCTTTGTGTTAATACCAACTTATCAATAAATAATAAGTAGGTAGGTAATAACATAGTTTGTAAGTTAATATTGTTACTAACACGAGTTAAGTTTGAATAAATATTTTTAAATTTTGATCCAGTTTGCTAGATATATGAACTTCAAAATAACTTTGTAATCCTATATAAATATCATACCGATATATAGGATTACCACGTTATATTTGCAGTTCAATAGTATTTTAAGAATTTTCTACAAAAAGGAATGAGATCCCATCAAAAACAATACTTGTCACAAAAACCAAGTCTCGCAACTCCCGTAAAAAGTGGTGAGATCCATGTTTTGCCAAGTCGGTTATTCATTTATTGACATGGCAATCACATCCGCATCAATTTAATGCATTACTTGTGAGATATATCGTGTGATTGTCAAGTCAATAAATGAAGAACTGGCTTGGCAAAACATAGATCTCACCACTTTTTACGGTAGTTGCGAGACTTGGTTTATTTGACAAGTATTGTTTTTGATAGGCAATAATCAAGCAACGCTGAAAGAAGCACTGCCTTTCAAAAATACTTCAGAAGTGCGATTGCCATGCGGAGCTACTTCCGCACGGCAACCATTGCCAACTTCACCTCATTGCCACAGTATCATTGCTACCTAGGAGACCCAACCAAATCGAAAACACACAATGCTTGTGCGAAGTAAAAATGTACAACGGCATCTAGCGGCCGCCGCGCGCATTACAGTGTAAGGCTTGCTTACGCAGACGTGCAATAAATGAGGGGTGCAAAATCAAACAGTTCTCTCTCTATCCATTTTTTTTTTAATTCGAGATAATCGCAAAAAAGTTTTTTAGTGTTGTTGTTTAGTCCGAGGCAAGAAAGTGTAGTTATGACCTTGAGTGCGCAGAAACCAATTTTGATAGAAAGTCTTCTTTTTTACAAGCGCGCAAAATAACGGTCATCGCTATACTTTCGTGCCTCCAGCTATAGCAGATTGAACAGTGTTTTTGTAATCATAATTGCTTTGTTACGCAAATCAAAATAACAAAAGCAGAACAATATTTACCCTAACACAAGCCTTTTTGCTTAAAAGGAGATTCCCACCATTGTAAAGCGTCACCTGTGAGTTGTCGAAATAACGATTTTTATTTCTTTTTCATTTCATTTTTCATTTACTTGACACAAATTCGATCTATCTATAATTAACTCTAAAGTTCATTAGTGATAGATCGTTTTTTTGTGTTAATTTTAGTATCAAAACGTAATACAAAAATCGCAGAAGACCCAAGAAAACTTAGAAAATGTATTTTCCTAAATTGACCTGAAATCGAACCCGGGACCTTTCGCGCTTTGGGCGACCACCTTAGCTAGTGTGCCATCGAGGCCGTGACTGATACATCCTGTATAATAAAGTGAGAAATTTTATTTTTTTATGGGACGGATCGTAGACTAGCAGACGGGTCTGTTGTTGGGTGGTTTGCCGATTTTGTTTTATTGGCAGACGAGCAGACGGATCTCCTGATGGTAAGCGATTGCTGTCTATAGACACCTGCAACACTAGTAGAGTCACAAGTGCTTCTTCACTAGTATCATGTCATCAGCCAAGTCAATAAATGAATAACCGACTTGGCCAAACATGGATCTCACCACTTCTTTATTATAATGCGAAATAACTTAGATAAACAAGCAAGCAACGCTGAAAGTAGCATTGCCTTTCAAAAAATGCTTACATCAGAAGTGGGATACCCATGCGGAGCTTGTTCCGCACGGTTAAAGAAGCAATGCTACCTAGGAGACCCAACCAAATCGAAAACACACAATGCTTGTGCGAAGTAAAAATGTACAACGGCATCTAGCGGCCGCCGCGCGCATTACAGTGAAAGGCTTGCTTACGCAGACGTGCAATAAATGAGGGGTGCAAAATCAAACAGTCCTCTCTCTATCCATTTTTTTTTGAATTCGAGGTAATCGCAAAAAAGTTTTTATTTCTGTTGTAGCAGATGGAACAGTGTTTTGTAATCATCAATTGCTTTGTTACGCATAAAAATTAAAATAAAAATAAAAATAACAAAAGGAAAGTTGTCGAAATAAAGATTTTTCATTTCATTTTTATGTACTAGACACAAATTAAAATAAGTCTTTTTGCAACGGATAGGGACTTTTTTAGGGTTCCGTAGTCAACTAGGAACCCTTATAGTTTCGTCATGTCATTGTCTGTCTGTCTGTCTGTGTCCGTCTGTCCTGGCTCGTTCTCCGCCGTTTCTGCACCGATTGCCACGAAAATTGGTAGAGAGATGCATATTGATAATTCAAGAATAGGTTTATAAAATTATCGAAAAATAATTATTTTTACAGCGCAGGCACTGTTTCATTGTGTTGCTGTTAGTATAATAAAATCGATTCCATTTCCATACGAAGTAGAATCGATTACTGTAAACAATCGCAATTATTTAATTTTAGGACACCTCTACAAGTGTCAAAATTGAACTGTCACAGGGCTCTTCTTAGCTGAAATGGACTATAGTATATGGTCAAGGGTTGCGGGTTCGATCCCCGCACAGTACAAACATTTGTGTGCATGAACATGTCTGTTTGTATTGGTCTGGGCGTTTTCTATGTATTATAAGTATGTATTTACAAAAGAAAAGTATTATATGTATATATTCGTAATCCCACTGTTGGTTGGTCTGATATCTGTAGCACAGGTGCTTGAGCTCCTATCTCAGAGTCAGATCAGTGTATGTGATGTAGTGGAAATATTTAATGGTATTTCTTCACTAGTATTTAGTCACTAGTATTTGGTCATTATCATTATTTTGTCACTAATATTATAAATCACTATTCCTCACCTGTTCGTTATGCGGGCGATGCGGCAGCGACCTCTGCCGGTCCAGAACCAACGGCCTGATGGCTGTGGGCGGCAGGATGTGCTTAGCGTGGACGCCTAGCGAGCACGACGAAGGGGCGCAGTTGACACACCTGTTGTGGAGCTGGAGAAAGAGAGATAGATAGATATTCTTTATTCCACAAAAGATTACCGAACTTAATGCTATGGTCGTTTATAAATAGTATACAATCATCTATACTAATATAATAAAGCTGAAGAGTTTGTTTGTTTGTTTGTTTGTTTGAACGCGCTAATCTCCGAAACTACTGGTGCGATTTGAATAATTCTTTTTTTGTTGGATAGTCCATTTATCGAGGAAGGCTATAGGCTAAGTTACTTTTCCACGCGGACGAAGTCGCGGGCGGCCGCTAGTTTATAAATAAAGAGAACTAGCTGTTAGCGTAGAATAGTATCTTTGGGTAGCATTTTTAATTACTTTAGATTTTCATTTTGCTTATTTTAATGAAATAACATGCTGAAGGGTTCGTGTTACCTATGAGAGCTTCGGGATGAGATCGACTAAAATTTAATGGTGTATAAGGTCTGTCGATGTCTATAGAATGATGTAGATGTAGAATGATGCTGTACTTGTCTATAGTGGAGTTATAGGTAATGTTGACTTACAATAATTCTGAACTCATATATTATAGATTTAGATTTTTTATAGCAGCTAACAGGTTATGTATAAATTGTATGTATATTGTATTTCCGCTTAAATTATTTTGACATCTTCTTCTTCTATACTATTTATAAAGAGATAACTTCTATAGACAACGACAAGGCTTATAGGTAAACAGAAAACAAGAAACGCTTGCGCGATCTCGCAGATGTTCATGGGCAGCGGTGATTACTTACCAGCAGGTGACCCGCTTGCTCGTTTGCCGTCTCTAGTATTAAAAAAAGAATAAATAAAAAAAAGAATTTATCTCTCTAAGTAAAGAAGATGTATCTCACCGTGATGTGACACCACCGGCAGTGCAGCCCCGTGATACCGTTGTATCCTTTGATTTTCTTCCGACACCTCGCGCACTTGCCGTGGCAGTTGCCTGGAAACACACCAGAATACATTTGAACAACACTCTACAATCAAAAATATTTACTTTACTGGTAAACGTACTGGTACACGTACTGGTACACGTACTGGACAACGTACTGGTAAACGTACTGGTACACGTACTGGTAAACGTCTGGTAAACGTACTGGTAAACGTAGAATAGAATAGAATAGAATAGAAATCATTTATTTGCTTTTGAGTAGGGTATACAGTAGATGACAATGATACATAAATGACCGCCTATTCAGCCGTCAACAACAGCATGTAAACTACAATTATAATTTAAAACTAATTACAATGAATAAGTTACTACATACAGTTACGTACTGGTAAACGTACTGGTAAATGTACTGATAAACGTACTGGTAAACGTACTGGTACACGTACTGGTAAACGTACTGGTACAGGTACTGGTAAACGTACCTTCGACCCAGTGGTGCGCGAGCGCAGAGGACGCCCTCTTCGACTTGGAGTAGGTGGCGATGCAAGACGCCGGAGCGCGCTGTACGCAGCGCTCGTGGACTGTGAACTTGCAGACTGGAAATAGAAATAGAAATATTCTTTATTCAATTTAAGTCCTTATAGAACACTAGCGGCCGCCCGCGACTCCGTCCGCGTGGAAAAGTAACTTTTTACCCCCCTTTCAGCCCCTTACAACCCCCTTTTCGCAATAAAAAGTAGCCTATGACCTTTCTCAGGGTCTAGATTATCTGTATACCAAATTTCATTTAAATCCGTTGAGTAGTTTTGGCGTGAAAGAGTAGCAGACAGACAGACAGAGTTACTTTCGCATTTATAATATTATAGTCCATTTCAGCTAAGAAGAGCCCTGTGACACTTCATCGCGTTCTGAACTACGCATTTTATGTTTGACAATGAAAAATATTTTTATTGTTTATCTTTTTCATTTAATTGCGGCATCATTGCAAAAAATATTCCAATAAAACGTCTCAAAGTTATAAAACAAAAACAGTATCATTTACTTTAATTTAATGGAATAGAAAATAACAACATTTTTTAAAACAATCCTATGCACATCGTATTACTTGTAACGGAACGTGGAAAAAACATAGAGCTGCGACATGTCATAATCGGCGGCCATGTTGCGATTACTCGATAATCGGATTAGTACGCGTGCATCAGCCTTGTATGCGAGTTGTGTTTTCGTTGTATTTGCGTGGTGTACGGTTATTGTTACTTTTTGTTGTTGTGTTTGTTATTGTTGACTTTTATTGCTGTTGTTTGTTGCTGTTTTTGTTATTTTTTGGCAAAATATGTGTTGCTGTTAGTATAAAAAAATCGATTCCATTTCCTTAGGAAGTATTATCGATTACCAGAAACAATCACAATCATTTCATTATAGACATCTCTAAAAGTGTCAAAAATCGAAGTGTCACAGGGCTCTTCTTAGCTGAAATGGACTATAGTATGGATTTATGAATGTCAAATATTATGTAAGCTACCGCTGATTCGAAAAGTTGTTTGGAATATAGATAGATAGATAAAATGTATTATCAGCCTATACACGTGCTTTTTTAACCGTCGTTGACACTTTTCAAAGGCCTTCATCATCATCATCATCATCAGCAACCCACGCTCGTCCACTGCTGGACATAGGTCTCCCTCAATGCACGCCACCGCTCCCGATTTTCGGCCACTCTCATCCAGCCCACTCCAGCCAGCCTTCGAATGTCGTCATCCCATCTTGTAGCAGGGCGTCCAACACTCGAGGGCGTTATACTGATGGAAACAAACATTTTTCTCGAAGGAAGATAGGGTCAAATCTCAAAAAAAAAATTGCCTTCGCATACAATTGCAACTATCAGCTGATCACTTTTGTATGGGAAGGTTGAAGGGAAGGATGGTGACCCCTGGTATAGACCAGGGGTCACCAATATAGGGTACCCCTGGTATAGACCAGGGGTTACCAATATAGGGTATGCTGCTAATCTTGATATAGGTAGTAAAAAATATTGATACTTTATCAAAATATTGGTAAATAGGAACCAATAGCCAAAATTTTCAGTTAAAAATATAACGTCTAGCTGGTTTTGTGAGCATTCAAAGTTTCATGGGCAAGTCCATTTTTAAAGTATATAAATTAAAAAAATATATTGTAACTTTGAACTAGCCATAAATTTGACACCAACTATTATTATAAAACCATTTACTTACTTAAACGAAACATTTGATATAGCTACCAAACATTTTTTCTAGACGCGCACAACAGTTACTAACGGTGTGACGTCACTATTCTAGTAGCCATTTGTATAGAGCGTTTTTGGGTTTGGCCAAAATACGTGCTTTTAAAGTTGTGATATCTCAGGTAATTCAAATGAGAATCAAGTAATTCTTTTAACGATGTTTCTTAAATTGAGGGCTCTTTTGATTAAACATATAAAAAAAAATTGTCAAATACCCTATTGTTGGTTTTCATAAATAAAACTTGAACCTTATGACACAAAATCGTTCAAAGGAAATGAAACCATACGTACATATACAGCAGAGTCCCTTTTTCCCGAGCCCGACCAGCATGTTTAGGCAGAGATTGCAGTACGCCGGCCTACTGAAATGCTTTAGCCTCCAGGCATGCTCGCCGTCTTCTTTCACGTTGGTATCCAGACCCAAGAGGACTAGTAGAGGTATTGTGGTCATGCTGGGGAATGAAAATTAAAGTGTATAAAATATTATACTTATACAGGGTGTATCTGTGAACATTTACATCCCTTTAACCAAGTGTTCTACCAACCATTCTGAACAACATTTGTTCTATGACTTTTGAAAATTCGCATAAAAAATTTTCATCTCTCCATACAAAGTCGGTCACGTGACTTGGTCATTTTGTATCGGGAGTCGAAAATTTTTTCGAAGAATTTCGAAAAGTTGTTGAACAAATGTGGTTCAGAATGGTTGATAGAACACGTGGTTAAAGGGATGTAAGTGTTTACAGATACAGGAAGACCCGTGTAAGTAGACCTATACTATCAATGGACTGAGTTTGTTGAGAGTTTGAGACCTGTATAAGTAGACCATTGTTGATCGATTCAAGTAGTCCCATGTTAGGTAGACCAATATATGTGATCTGTGTGTGTGCGTGTGCGTGCATGCGTGTGTGTGTGTGTGTGTATTCGTGTGCGTGCATGCGTGTGTATGCGTGTGTATTCGTGTGTGTGTGTGTATGTATTCGTATGTGTATGCGTGTGCGTGCATGCGTGTGTGTGTGTGTGTGTGTGTGTGTGTGTGTGTGTGTGTATTGTAAGTACACCGCTGTAAGTAGACCAATGTATGTAAGAAGACCACTGTGTAAATAATTGTAAGTAAAGACACACACTTTACTTTGGTTATGTATACATACCCTCCCCTCTTCCACTCATCTAAGGACACCGTGCCATCGGCGTCATAGTCTATTTCCACCATCATGTCTTGTAGGATCTGGAAACAAACACTTACCTTAATAAAATAAATAAATAAATGCACCAGACAATCACACCAATCAACCTGGTCTCAAACTAGGGCAACCCCTGTTCTATGAGTACCAGATGACGATAATTAACTGGGGGCGTCAACCCAGAACACCCAGACCCAAGAAAACTTATTAAGGGGCTATACGAATGAAACTATCGCCGCCAACCTATTTACACTGATTGTGGCGAAAATACGATATTTTTTAAGAAAGCAAAACATTACAGACTTAGATAAAAGTAAATTGAATTTTTCAAGATGCAATACAATATTTCTAACACAGTTTCTAAAAATATTGTACTGTACTGTGTATTGTACTGTAATGTGTCTTGAAAAATAAAATTTACTTGCATCTATGTTTGTTATGTTTTACTTTCTTAAAAAAAATATCATATTGTCTCCACAATCAGTGTAAATAGGTTGGCGGCGCTAGTTTCGTCATTGTAGCCCCTTAAGAACTGAAGTTCAAAAAATGTTTTTTATCCAACTCAAATGTAATATATAGAGTGATACCACTGCCTCACAGAAAACCGGCGTGAAGCAGCACCTGTGATGTGTTTCGCCGAGTGAGTGAGGGTACCGGAGGCCCATCGGGGGGAAGGGGATAAAAGGTTAGCAGCGCACTTGTGACTCCACTGGTGTTGCATGTATCCATGGGCGGCGGCAATTGCTTACCATCAGGTGATCCGCCTGCTCGTCTGCTACCTATCACATAAAAAAAACGTCACGTCGCCCAAGGCTCAGCCTGATAATCAGCGCCGCAGCGGCTTCTAGCTGCTGTAGCAAGTGCTGAGGTTGTGGCTTGTTGGCCGCAAAATATAAACTACCAGTGGCCCGCCCTCACTTCGTTTCGGGACGTTAGTTTCAATATTAACCAATAGATGGCGCTGGGCATTGATTAAATCGCGCAAATGTTTTGATTTTTCGTTAATACATAAGCAACGCCGTTGCCTAACAGAGTTTACTTCTTTATAAATATAAGCTATTTATACTGAAATTATTGTGCTATTTCTTTTGCTTTTGTGGTCAATAAACCTTATCTACCTATCTATATATCTATCTACTTACAGGCCGCAGCTCCGACGTCTCCCAGCCCAGGTACTCCGCCACCGTCATCATCTGGTTGACGATGCAGTCCATCTCGTTGGTGTCCAGCACGCCGTTCCCGTCCGTGTCGTACAGCCGGAACATGACTGGACATAGATGAATACATACATAAGTAAATAAATAAAAAAGAAATAAAAAAAGCTTCATCAACATACATACTTGTGGTGGGAGAGACTAGCTCTTTCTAAATACCAGTGTGCGTGTGTGTGTGTGTTTGTGTGTGTGTGTGTTTGTGTGTGTTGTGGTGTTGTGTTTGTGTGTGTGTGTGTTTGTGTGTGTGGTGTGTGTGTTTCTGTGTGTGTGTGTGCGCGTGTGTGTGTGTTTGTATGTGTGTGCGCGCGTGTGTGTTTGTGTGTGTGTGTGTGTGTATGTGTGTGTGTGGTGTGTATATGACTATAAATTATGATGTGTTCCTAGCGGGGCCCCCCGAGCTAGACTTGTAAAACTAATGGCAATGCTTCAGTTGCTCAATATACCTTTCGAGTTTGTCAATAGAATTGAATGTACCTCCACCGTTTGGGCAGAAATTACGAAAGTGCCTGATCTTCCCAGCTGGGCTGTTGGCTTGGCTTTCCAATGTAACTCTTAGTTCTTCGCAGTTTACCAAATTTAGATGCGAAAATATGATTTTGGTAAATAACTGTACACTCTTGGTAAGGTAAGGTCAGCAATATAGCTGTTTTTTTGTTAACCATACTTACCAAGCGTGGTCTGAAACTGTATACTAGTATAGTAATCCATATTTGCGATAATTTCACAAATGAGATCACTTTTCAACAGAAGTAGGCAACTAATTAAAGAAATTATAATTTTTTGTCACGAAACTCGCCAAACCAATAAAATTAATAATATTTGGACCTCACGCGACAACATCTCTAGCGACAAATACACACGCGATAACCCTATTGACATAATATCGTACTAATATTCTAATTTATTTTTCCTCTGAGGAAATACATTACGCACAATACGCTTCTAGGCATTTCATTAGTTTAAGTACATTATCTATATGTTACGGTAAATGTAAGCAATCGGTAATTATCTATAATCACCGGTAATTATATAAAACTTCCACGCGACCGTGGTAAATATCGACATAAGCTCCCAGATAACAATTTAAACTTGAATCTGCTGAATCTAAGTGCCCTAAAAGTCTTTCTTGCATAAATAAATAATATTTTTAGGTTTAAATCCCTAAATTGGTTCAGTGAAATGCCAAAAAACATGTTAGGGTATGGTTAGGTATTTAGGGTAGAGGTTAGGTTAGGGTTATTTTTTTTATGACCACCCAAAAATACTTAAATTTTATTCCGGGTGGTCATAAAAAAAATAACCTTAACCTAACTTTTTATGTACCACGAAAGCCTTTCTTACATACGTTTGCAAGTACCTACAAGTAACCTTGTTTGTGTGTTCTCTAATTAATATAATTGTAAGACTGTTTATTATTATAAATAAATACCTGCTGGTCAAAAACATTGGGTTTTTTATTTATTATTTTTGTGAAATTATTAACCAATTTTTTTTAATTTTGTGAAATTATTAACCAAATTTTATTATATTCAAGACTAGAATGTTTTTATTTCAATAAACATTTGATTCTAATGTTTGATTTACTACATTTACTAAACGGGTATGGTAATTTTATATAATTGCCGGTAAATGTGATTAATTCGAAAGTTTTTACAACCTTTACCACGAGAACTGGTTATTATGCATAGTTCCCGGGAATTATACATAATAACCGCACTATCCACATTTACCGTAACATATATATTAAATTACAGAATCATTTATATTACTTTTAGTTTCTCCGCGAAAACGCAACCTCCTTTCGACGCACCATAATCCTCTCTGTATGACCCAAAGGTTGCCTGGTAGAGAAATAGAGAATGCCTCTTTCATTAAGTGGGCTGGATGAGAGTGGCCGAAAATCGGGAGCGGTAGCATGCAGTATGGGAGACCTATGTCCAGCAGAGGGCGGGTGTGGGTTGCTGATGATTTTGATGAATCTGTGGCGACATCTACCATCGCCCGAAGAAAGAAGATCGCCACTACAGTACCATCCAACTGTCAGCAGATGGCGCTAATTTGACTGTTCCAGACAAGTTGCGGATTCTCCTTCATTCCTACATCGCGAAAGCAAATTTCGCATGTCTACTTGGAATACATACGATTAACCATGATGGTACTTCGGACCTTGGTCCCCGAGCCAATACCACCCGGCTCGGCGGAAGATCTTCCCTTTTCATGGGGAACATTCCACCCCATAAATCTATCGTCAAATAGCATTGTCCACTTACACTCGAGCTTGTCCTCTGGCCTCCCAGCCTCTAGGAGGGAGAGGTAGCAGACGATGTCTTTCAGGGAGACCCTGGCTGTGTGGACTTCTATCGTGGACGGACGCCGCATCAGGTGTTTGAAATCTGAAACATAAAAAAAAACAAAAATATACTTAAATATTTTTTTTACGTGATAGGTGGCAGAGGAGCCGATGGATCACCTGATGGTAAGTAATGGCCGACGCCAATAGACACCACTGTAGCGCTACCATGAGTTGACATCTTAAACTGACATAACGTAAACTATTGCTCTGTCTCTTTTAAATGCATCACATTGAAAGAGACAAAGCGATAGTTTTCGATAGCGAGGATAGTATTTCAAACTCATGGTAAGGCTTCTGGTCCCTCCACCAGCCCATGGTCCTTCCTACCGTCTCCTCATACGCAGCGAATCTTGGGAGACGCTCACCACGTATTTGCTAAGGGCTCTTTCCCCGGTGTGTTTCTTCACTCCCTACAAAGTCTGTGTCTTTGTCCCATCTCAATGTCACTTCTTCCCAAATGGGACGTGAAACACAGCACAAGCGACTCGCGCTCGGGCAGTTCCACATCAATCAAACTCCTTCCCAATGTTAAGCCTTTTGTGTGCAAACGCACGCAACCGTCGAAAACCTTCTGCAGAGTTGACCATAATTAGGAATTGATTTAGCACACACTACAAGGCATCATTCAGCACACGGGCGGATTCCGGTAAGTATTAACCCCAAATAAACTTTCAGGTTTGGTAGTGTGTAAACCCTTCTTATTATTAATTAATTCAATCGCAAAGTGGAACCCAAGCAAGCCCTGGCATCTCACCTTCTATCTTCGTAAACTGGTTGACCCGAAACCTGATGAGTGGAACACACGCAAGTCCTGGCATCTCACCTTCTATCTACGTAGGCTGGTTGACCCAAAAGCTGATGAGTAGAACATACGCAAGCCCTGGTATCTCATCTTCTATCTTCGTAGACTGGTTGACCCAATACTTGATTAGTGGAACACAAGCAAGCCTAGGCATCTCACCTTCTATCTTCGTAAACTGGTTGACCCGAAACCTGATGAGTGGAACACACGCAAGCCCTGGCATTTCACCTTCTATCTTGGTAGACTTGTTGACCCAAAACCTGGTGAGTGGAATACAAGCAAGCCTGCTACCTATCACATTAAAAAAAAAAAAAAGCCCTGGTATCTCACCTTCTTACTTCGTAGGCTGGTGGACCCAAAAGCTGATGAGTGGAACACAAGCAAGCCCTAGTATCTCGCCTTCTATCTACGTAGGCTGGTTGACCCAAAAGCTGATGAGTAGAACATACGCAAGCCCTGGTATCTCACCTTCTATTTTCGATGACTGGTTGATCCAAAAGCTAATGAGTGAAACCCAAGCAAGCCCTGGTATCTCACCTTCTATCTTCGTAAACTGGTTGACCCAAAACCTGATGAGTGGAACACAAGCAAGCCCTGGTATCTCACCTTCTATCTTCGTAGACTGGTTGACCCTCAGCGAGTTGCTGCTCTTCCGGCTGGAATTCCTGGACATCTGGCTATGGCTGGGGCTGGTCTCGTGCCGCCGGTCCAAGCAGAGCTCATGTGAGGAGTACGAAGGATGGGTGGTCACTGTGAACATGGGGTGGACGCTCCCTGTGGGAATAAAAAAGCTATAGTTTAAATCTGAATTGTTATATTCGATTTCGAATCAAATCAAATCTAATCAAATAATTTATTTGCATAATATAGGTAGGTACATAAAGGTCTTGAGATTAAAAGTGTTGCACTATATTAGGCCTAGCAAGGGCATGCAAATTTTGACAGTAGGTATTGTTAAAAGTACATTCCATAATGACTGATAAAAATGATGATTAAGATTAAAATTGTAAATGTCAGTATGATTATTATAATATAGTAAGCCATGTCATTAATAACATTATTATTAATTATATTATTACTTCGATGTACTTAGGTTACGTCTCTTCGATATTTTATTAGGATTTGATTTAATTATCCATACTTCCATACTTCCATACTAATATTATAAATGCGAAAGTAACTCTGTATGTCTGTCTATCTGTCTGTCTGCTACTCTTTCTCGCCAAAACTACTCAACGGATTTAAATGAAATTTGGTATACAGATAATCTAGACCCTGAGAAAGGACATACTTAGGCTACTTTTTATTGCGAAAAGGGGGTTGTAAGGAGTTGAAAGGGGGGTAAAAAGTTACTTATCCACGCTGACGAAGTCGCGGGCGGCCGCTAGTTTATGATAAAGTTGTTATTTATTATTGTCATGCCCGGTGCCTCCCTCTGTACCTTAATGGTTCCCACATTTTTCAGTCATCATGGCTATCCGCCGTGACAAAACAGCTGAGACGAAACTATTACCAAATAAAATTCCATTCTAAGTATTCTACTCGTTTAAGTCACCAAGTTGATAAATTTTCGTAAAAGAACAAACTGCAATTTAAATTAGTTACTTATTGAAACGGTATCGGGTTAGTTTTAGTTTAGGATTGGTGTTTTGAGTGTCGATGAGACGTGGCAATCGCTTACCAAGAGGTTAAGGTGATCCACCGTCACAAAAAAACGAAATACAGGGTGTATCTGTGAACATACATCCCTTTAACCACGTGTTCTACCAACCATTCCGAACAACATTTGTTCTATGACTTTTGAAAATTCGCATAAAAATTTTTCATCTTTCCATACAAAGTCGGTCACGTGACTTGGCCATTTTGTATGGGGAGTCGAAAATTTTTTCGAAGAATTTGGAAAAGTTGCTGAACAAATGTTGATCGGAATGGTTGATAGAACACGTGGTTAAAGGGATGTAAATGTTCACAGGTACACCCTGTATATTCGTAACTCGTTCGTATTTCGTTTTTTATGAAGGTGGATCACTGCGTGCCCTGGAAGCAATTCCCATGCACTCAACTTGCTGCTCTGCATGTGTGTTTTTTGATGCGAATAAATGCTTTATCTATCTATTTTATAAGTCCCATACCAGTTCTACTCCTGGATCCCTTGTCGCTGCCATCGCCGGAGTCTCCGGAGCTCTTCCCCAGCTGCTGAAGCCGCTCAGCCAGGCCGTGGATCTTGGACGCCAAGCTGAGCTTCCCCTGAGGAATACAAAGGTTTCTCAGAGAATCTCAAGGCCGTCAAAATATATAAATAAAAAAAGAATGCGCCAGACAATCACACCAATCAACCTGGTCTCAAACTAGGGCAACCCCTTTACTATGAGTTCTAGGTGACGATAATTAACTGGGAGCGTCAACCCAGAACACCCAGTCCCAAGAAAATTTTAAAAATAAACAGTATTCTTAACTTGCGTGTTTACTTCGAAAAAACTTGCGCCATGACAGTTACATGCGTTTTTGCGCAGGATTTAAAAGTCAACAGAGAAAATGCAATTAATTGATAAACATAATACCTATTTTTGAAAAAAAAAAACCGACTTCAAGGTTACAGCCACAATACAATAATATACAATACCTACTTACCTACCATTGATTTTTTTTTGTTTTGTTTTTGTTTTTTTTTTTTAATTTTAATAAAATGTCTATGAAACCACCTTTGAATGATGGCCTACCAAACAAAAAAATAATGATAAAAATCCATTCATACTTAATTGGCGGAGTAATCGAGTAACATTACATACAAAAAAAAACATACGGGTCGAATTGAGAACTTTCTTCCTTTTTGAAGTCAACCGACTTTTTGGCATCACCGTAGTCGTAAAGGCAGACACAGGCCTTCCACCAGCCCATGGTCATTCCTACCGTCTCGGCATACGGACCGAATCTTGGGAGACGCTCACCAGGTACTTGCTAAGGGCTCTTTCCCCGGTGCGTTTCTTCACTCCCTACAAAGTCTGTGAGTCGTAAAGGTGGAGTCTACCTGCAGATTCTGTAAAACAGAGGATGAGACACCCATCCATATCCTCTGCCATTGCGATGCCCTCGGGCACTCAAGATGCCGAACCCTGGGCAGCTACTACATCGACCCGGAGGATGTTAAGGCTATCGCTCCCAAGGCTATCACACGGTTCATGATGCCCGTGGGCCTAGGACACGATCTCTAAAAGGGAGCGGAGGACACAATAGATCTTATTGGTCGCAGTGTCCACTCGGTAAGAACGCTTTCGGACTTACAATAATAATAAAGACCTTTTTATTATTTGTACCTGACCTGATGGTAGTAGGAGAGTTCTTAAAAATGCCGAGATCGAGGAGCTTATGTGTCAGCCTAACATAATTGGGGAAACAAAAGCTCACAGACTCCGATGGCTTGGCCACATGGAAAGGATGGGTGACGATCGCAGTGTCAAGAAAGCCTATCTGGGCCGGCCAACCGGCCGACGCCCGGTCGGTCGCCCCAGATGTCGCTGGGATGACGTCGTGCGGGCAGATCTACGCGAGCTGCGAGTCAGCGACTGGCGTGGAGCTGCAAATGATCGAAACCAGTGGAGGAGTCTAGTATCGGAGGCCAAGACATACTTTGGGTCGCTGAGCCATCGGAGTAAGTAAGTAAGAGTATTATTTGTAAGTCCGGAAGTACTCGTGAGTACATACCTGATGATCCGCATGAGCGGTCACGGCTGCGCAGGCGGCGGCAGAGCTCGCAGCCGCCATCTCCCGGAGCGCCGGCCGCCGGTCGCGCCGCACGAAAGAGAGGAACAGGTGTCTGGAACGAGACGAGTTAACTGTGGGAGAGCCACGCTTCGGCATGAATGGGCCGGCTCGACCGGAGTGATACCACTGCCTCACAGAAAACCGGCGTGAAGCAGCCCCTGTGCTGTGTTTCGCTGAGTGAGTGAGGGTACCGGAGGCCCACCCGGGGGGGGAAGGGGATAAAAGGCTGGCAGCGCACTAGTAACTCCACTGGTGTTGCAAGTGTCCATTAGCGGCGGCAATTGCTTAACAGGTGATCCGCCTGCTCGTCTGCTACCTATCACATAAAAAAAAAGACGACGTCTTTTCAGGAACAGTAGGTAGACCTAGGACGAACTTTTGAGGAACAGTGTTGGCATTTCACCAACATTTAACATGGCTGAACACCCTATAGGGTATACGACAGTAAAATTACTGTCGTTGAAACATCGACATCCGACACCTAGGACTCTACAAACAGTCACACCAATCAACCTGGTCTCAAAGTAGGGCAACCCCTGTACTATGAGTACCAGATGACGATAATTAACTGGGGGCGTCAACCCAGAATACCGAGACCCAAGAAAATTTTTAAAATCTTGTTTCCTAAATTGACTTGACCGGGAATCGAACCCAGGCCCTTCGGGTGAACACCTTAGCCACTGCGACATTGAGGCCGTCGCAATATGCTAGGGTGATTGTTAACCATCATGGTTCATCATCATCATTTCAGCCAATAGACGTCCACTGCTGGACATAGGCCTCCCCCAAAGTTCTCCACACAGATCGGTCCTGTGCCACCCGCATCCAAGGGACTCCCGCGACCTTCACCAGATAGTCGGTCCACCTGGAGGGAGGCCTGCCACGGCTGCGGCCTCCACTCAAGGACCTTTTCACCCCAACGGAAGTCTGTTCTCCTCGCAATGTGCCCTGCCCATTGCCACTTCACCATCATGGTTACCGCGCGTTTTTTCGCTATTATTGTTGTATGGAAGGGAGCCTCTCACCTGGACAGCTCTTCAGGGGTCGACACCTCGAGATAGGTGTCCAGAAACCAACGAAAGCCCTCATAGTCGATGTCCTGAAACAAACCAAAACCATATTTAAAGTAGGTGTAAAGTATCCTCCTATATACTGTCCCACTGCAGGGCAAAGGCCTCCATCATAAAAATCAAGTCATCGCTACTATGATGGGGTTAGACTTAATCACCACGCTTGCCTAATGCGGTGCGGTGTTCACAAACTCGAGCTATGTACGAAAAATTCACACGCATTGCCACGCCACTGAAAGGAGCGCTATTTGGCATTTGGAGAGGCGCGCTTCGGGCATGAATGGGCCGACTCGATCGGTATGATACCACGGTCACACAGAAGAAGCAGCGTCTGCGCCGTGTTTCGTCAAGTGAGTGAGGGTACGGAGCCCCATTGGAGGGAAAAGGGGGTTAAAGGTTGGCAGCGCACTTGTGACTCTACTGGTGTTGCAGGTGTCTATGGGCGGCGGCAATCGCTTACCATCAGGTGATCCGTCTGCTCGTCTGCCACCAATCGCATAAAAAAGGTATAGGTACCTCTATTTTATGTCGGAGGCCAAGATCCACTTTGGATCGCTAAGCTAGCGTAGTAAGTAAGTATGTAAGTCTATTTTATGTAATAATAGTGGCCCGCCCTCACTTCGCTTCGGGATCGTAATTCAGAAATGAACCAATAGATGGCGCTGTGTCTAATTACATCGCGCTAGCGTTTCGTGTTTTCAGTTTACCTATAAGCCTTGTCGTTGTCTATAGAAGTTATCTCTTTATAAATAGTATAGAAGATATAAAAGAAGATGTACGATGTACCACTATCTATCTATATCCACACAGGTGGCACCATCTTGGAAGACTATCTTCTATCTCTGTCTATCGACACACCTATAAAATCAATAGCGTTTAATCCTCAATGTACACTAAAAATAGCATTGAAACACTCGATTTGCTTGGCTTGTCACGATTAGGGTGGTGACATCTATGTAATGTATCGATATCGATAAGATCGGAACGACAACAAAATTTCAGTTTTTTTTTTGTTACTTTTAATTAACATGAGCAATTGAGCAGTTACATCAAGTAAAATGTACCTAAAATCTCAGTGCGGAAAGTGGAGTCTACTTTACATTAAAAACTGAGGTGTGGAGATTTTTTCTCGTGATAGCTAGCAGACGAGCAGACGGATCACCTGATGGTATGCAAAACTAGTAGTCACTAGAGCGTTGCCAACATTTAAACTCCTTACCCCCGCTGGGCCTCGCGTGTCCTCACTCACTCGACGAAACATGTGACTGTGTGTATTTATATATGTGTGTGTGTGTGTGTGTGTGTATGTGTGGGTGTGTAATCTGTAACGTATGAAAGGCACGTTATTTTCCAATGAACTACCACGCTCTCTTCTCGCTACTAAGTATACTGTAACATAATCCATTTCATTCACCTTTCCTCTCATACATACATTTATTCATCAGATCCCTCATCATTATCAATCATGAATTTAAGCAAGGTTGGCCAGCGATGACGTCTGACCGGGAATAAGGGAATATAAAATATACTGCCGACCCAACCTTACCTAACAGTAGGGAGGGACTTTGTATGATATTATGTCGATGAAATGCTTATCTTTTTTAAAGTGAGGACAATCAAGATGACTTAACTCCGCCTGATGGTAAGCGGCCGTGTGATCCAAATATGAGATTAACAGGCACAAAAAAACAGACAAATTGTCTATTGAGTCTGTCACTCTCACCCTGAAGGCCTGCTGAGATGCCGTATCACGCCCCGCCTAAAAACCCAGGATTGTAAGAAGAAGGAAAGTGTGAACTGGAAGGTATCTTGATTTTTTTCTTTTATGTAATAGGTGACAGACGAGCAAATGGATTACCAGATGGTAAGGGATTGCCGCCGCCCATAGACACCTGCAACACTAGTAGTGTCACAAGTGCGCTGCACCTTTTAACCCCCTTTGCCTTGGATTGGGCCTCCTATACCCTCACTCACGCAGCGAAATACAGCGCATGCACTTCTACACGCCGGTTTTCTAAAAAAGTTATTAGTGGTTACTTTACTAAACACAGACTTGTGGCAAACGGTAAAATAAATCCAGGGGAAAGGGGTTAAAAGGTGCAGCGCACTTGAGACACCTCTGGGGTTGCAGGTGTCCATGGGCAGTTATCGCTTACCATCAAGTGACCCGTCGGCTCGTCTGCTACCAATCACATAAAAAAATACTTTGAATTGGGACACCCAATACGTTACGTTCGACTACCCTCAACACAATCCCTGTTTCACATCGATAAACATTTCATCGACATACCGCCACATCCCTAGCCCCGCGAGGTGCGTTAAGGCGTCGACCTGTTGCTTTCACAATAAATCTTTCGTCGTCCGACCTTTATTTGACTGAGATCCTGACAGCTGTCAGTTAGACAATTAGTCTATGGTATAATAAGGTAAAAGCGGGATTTAAATTTATCTTTTGATTTTCGTTTTCCGCTTGACATTTGTCGGGACCAATTTAAGGAGGGCATGGGGGAATGGAAGTTTGACAGAGCTGTAGACAGTGTAATTAAAATTAATCTCGACTTTAGTCCATTAGTGGGTACTTAGTGAATCGTAACGGCTGATGCAATGGAGGCTTTCTTGAAAATTCCGCTAGATGGCGTCCTGTTAGACTCAGTTCCAACTGAGACTGGCCGGATGGCGCATTTGGTAGTGATGACCCTGCCTTATACGCCCAAACTCGTGGATCGACCCATCTTGGACAAACATTCATGTGATGAACTCTTTGAACTCTTACTATATAATATATAACACCCAGACACTAATAATAATAATAATAAATTGACACAACATCACATACATTGTCCTGGTCCCAAACTAAGGTTTTCCCTTGTACTATGGAAACCAGAAACAATGAAGGAACCACAAACACCCAGACCCAACACAAATATCTGTTTCATCAACAAACATCTGTGTTGGTGCGGGAATCGAACCCGCGACCCTTGCGTCTCAACCGGCGCTCAAATCATTGCGCCAAACGGGTCGTCTAACTAAATAAACACAAGAGTTGTATTATATTTGTGTTTCCTCTGTTGTCTGTTATCTGTGAGTAACACAAGTGCTTTAGCTACTTAGTACGGAGTCAGGTCAATGTATGAGATGTTGTGAGAATTTATTACTAATTAAAACTTCAACGTCATTAGTTGCTTAGTAACACCTTGACATCTCACATAGGTAAGCTATGTTTCGCCGAGTGAGTGAGGGTACCGGAGGCCCAATCGGGGGGAACGGGGTCGAAAAGGTGTCAGCGCACTTGTGACTCCACTGAAATTACGAGAGTATCAGGTGGTCAAGATCGTTTATTCTGGAAATAAATCAACGAAAAGCAGAAATAATTGAGGCTACCGCGTGTGGAAAATCCGTTAGATGGCGTACGTGTAGACTGAGTTCCAACTTCAATGTCATTGGTCGTTTAGTGACATTTTGACATCTCACATCAAAAATAACCAATCACCGTGTAGTTGGACCTCAGTCTACAGGTACGCCATCTAACGGATTTTCCACAAGCGGCAGCCCCATTCGTCGCTCCGTTTTGCCGTGAAAGAAAGACAAACATACAGACAGACAGGCACACTTTCCCATTAATAATAATCCATACTATCCATACTTAATATTATAAATGCGAAAGTAACTCTGTCTGTCTGTCTGTCTGCTACTCTTTCACGCCAAAACTACTTAACGGATTTAAATGAAATTTGGTATACAGATAATCTAGACCCTGAGAAAGGACATAGGCTACTTTTTATTGCGAAAAGGGGGTTGTAAGGGGTTGAAAGGGGGGTAAAAAGTTACTTTTCCACGCGGACGGAGTCGCGGGCGGCCGCTAGTAGTATTATACCATAGACTATCCGCATTAGGCAAGCGTGGTGATTAAGCCTAATCCCATCATGGTAGTGATAACATGATTTCTATGATGGAGGCCTTTGCCCTGCAGTGGGACAGTATATAGGCTGATTACATTACATACCATAGACTAATTGTCTAACTGACAGCTGTCAGGATCTCAGTCAAATAAGTAAAGGTCGGACTTTCCACTCACGGCAGCCCCCATTAACGTATTTTCCTTAAGAAAGCGTAAATTCTCGTGTATTTTTCATCGCCTTAACGTTGCTAGGCAACGGCGACGCCGCCATCATGCGAGTTTCTCAGTCAATAATACAGTATTAATATACCCAGTAGCGTCCCGGACAACTCCTCAGGTGTAATAGTGGGAGAGCCACGCTTCGGCATGAATGGGCCGGCTCGACCGGAGTGATACCAACACAGTCACAGAAGCCCCTGGTGTTGCAAGTGTTCATGGGTGACGGTAATCGTTTAACATCATCGGCTTTTTTCATATATTATAGGAAGGCAAACGAGCGAGCGGGTCACCTGATGGTAAGTGATCACCGCCGCCCATGGACATCAGCTACACCAGAAGGAGTGCGGATGCGTTGCCGGCCCTTTAGGAAGGTAAAGGCTCGTTTCTTAAAGATTTGGATGTCGCCGGTTCGGAAATACTGCTGCGGGAAGTTGATTCCACAATGAGGAGGTGCGCGGCAGAAAGTGTCGAGTAAAGCGCACGGTAGTGGACCGCCATCCATCCACTTTAGTTTTACTTTACAACTAATGACAGCGCTGTTAGGATTATGTGTGAAATTGTTGGAGAGCCACGCTTCGGCATGAATGTGCCGACTCGATCCGAGCAATGCCACGTCCTCACAGGAAACCGGCGTGAAGCAGTGCATGCACTGTGTTTTGCGTGAGTGAGGGTACCGGAGGCCTAATCCAGGGGTAGGGGGTTAAAAGGTAAGCAGCGCACTTGTGACACCACTGGTGTTGCAGGTGTCCATGGGCGGCGGTCATCGCTTAGCATCAGGTGATCCGTCGGGTCGTTTGCCACCATATATCATAAAAAAAACGAATGACAGCGTTATTGGGATCACGTTTTCAGTATGGAATTGTATTATCTGACATTGAAATATTAATTGTACTCTGATTCATAATCATGTAAAGTAAACTGACAGATGTTAATGTGTCATCCCCATACATTATCACTCAATTTGACACGTGCAAAATGTCAAAATGCATAGAAACTTGTCATTTTCATCTGTCAGTTTACTTCACATGATTATGAATCAGAGTATAGTGGTTTATAATGCGGTAAAGGCTTTTAATCGCGGTATACACTTATAAATTGACCACCACATGTTACATTACAAAATAATATCACCGCCCTCAACGAAGAACGTGGTAGGAAAATCAAAATTTTACACCAGCAACAAAAAACTGAATTCATACTTCCATACTAATATTATAAATGCGAAAGTAACTCTGGCTGTCTGTCTGTCTGTTACTCTTTCACGCCAAAACTACTCAACGGATTTAAATGAAATTTGGTATACAGATGATCTAGACCCTGAGAAAGAACATAGGCTACTTTTTATTGCGAAAAGGGGGTTAAAATGGGGGTAAAAAGTTACTTTTCCACGCGGACGCAGTTGCGGGCGGCCGCTAGTCTGTAATATTTATCTGTTACGATAAATACGCCTCACGTCCAATATTAACGTTTAAAGGAGACTCTAGCCATTGGCAATGGAATTTTTGTTAAAGACATCAACCAATAAAAGATTTTTTCATTTTCCATAAGACATTTTCCCTTAACGTTGCTAGGCAACACCCACGCCGCCGCCATCTTGGAAATCGAGATCCTTACAGTTTCAGCATGATTTACAGTTTCTTATATTTTATATGATAGGTGGCAGACGAGCGGACTGATCACCTGGTGGTAAGAGATTGCCACCGCCCATAGATGGTCTCGATGGCGCAGTTTCTAAGGTGTTCGATTCCCGGTCAAGTCAATTTAGGAAACTACATTTTCAAAATTTTCTTGGGTCTGGGTGTTCTGGGTTGACGTTCTCTGTTATGTATCGCCACCTGGTACTCATAGTACAGGAGTTGCCCTAGTTTGAGACCAGGTTGATTGGTGTGATTGTCTGGCGCATTTATTTTATTTATTTATTTTGTTTTATAGACACACGCAACGGCTATAGTGGAGTCACAAATGCGCTGCCAACCTTTTAACCCCCTTTTCTTAATTGGGCCCCTGGTACCTTCACTCGCTCGGCGAAACACAGCGCTGCTTTACGCCGATTTTCTATGAGACCGTGGTATCACTCTGAACAAGCTGGCCCATTCATGCTGAAGCGCAGCTAAGTACTGGCTAAGTTATGTTATGATTAAAGCAGCTTGTTTAATATTCAACTTTAATTTCACTCCCGTCATGCAGTATAAACGATTCGTTAGCACAGTAAATAAAAATACAGAGAGGTAGTTTGTCATAAAAATCTTGCAAGATAGATAGATAGTTTATTGCACAAAAATCACAACTAAAAAACTAGAAATTACAGAAATTTTGTGTACCGCTTAAAGCAATTTCTACTAGACAACCTTTGGGCAAAGGGCGTGGGATTTAGGTTCGCTGGTGGTGTGCCAATAAAAAACGGATGTGGGCAAAATAATAATTATATTTTCCTAAAAGGCCTTTTCCTTTAGAATTTACCTTATTTATAAAATTTTATAGATCAAATTTTACATTTTATGTTTTACTTTGACAGCATATTTGAAATTCAAAAATCTGATAGCTGTCAAACTACTAATGACAGCGCTTTTGGGATATTTTTTTCACAGTGTAGCGCTTTCAGTATGGAATCGTGTATTTATCGTATTTTTTATGTGATAGGTAGCAAACGAGCAGGTGGATCACCTGATGGTAAGCAATTGCCGCCGCCCATGGACACTTGCAACACCAGTGGAGTTACACGTGCGCTGCCAACCTTTAATCCCCTTCCCCTCCCCGGGTGGGCCTCCGGTACCCTCACTCACTCGGCGAAACACAGCACAGGGGCAGCTTCGTATATCTAGATAATCTCTAGATACACGATTCCATACTGATGATTAATGGTTTGATGCCAAAAATCACCGCTAAGTGTGTCAATGCTGAAATAAAGTTTCACTGTACGTTTTCTACACTGTGCCAGTACGATCAAGCAAATAACATCCTGTTGTTTTGTTTGTGTTTGCGCAAACACAAATCAAAGTAGCACAAATGAATCTATGATAGATTTGGTTCTCAAAATTACTCGTAGTGACTCGTAGCAGAGGTGAATCTGACAGAGATGGTTTTCGTAGCAGAGACATCTTACGATGACAGTGATGGAATTTTTATGGTTCCTTGTGGCAAATAAGTCTCGTAGCAGAGATGAATTTTATGATTACAGTGATGGTGTTCGTAGCAGATATGGTTCTCGTAGCAAATGAGTCTCGCAGCAGAGATGAATCTTATGAAGACCGAGATGGTCCTCGTAGCCAAATTGCTCTTGTAGCAGTGATGAATTTATCCTCGTAGCAGAGATGGCTCTCGTAGCAAATGAGTCTTGTAGAAGAGATGAATCTTATGATGACCGAGATGGTTTTCGTAGCACATAATATGATTCTCGTAGCAAAAGAGTCTCGTAGCCGAGAAGAATCTTATGATGACCGAGATGGTTTTTGTAGCACAAAATATGATTCTCGTAGTAAAAGAGTCTCGTAGCCGAGAAGAATCTTATGATGACCGAGATGGTTTTTGTAGCACAAAATATGATTCTCGTAGTAAAAGAGTCTCGTAGCCGAGAAGAATCTTATGATGACCGAGATGGTTTTCGTAGCACAAAATATGATTCTCGTAGCAAAAGAGTCTCGTAGCCGAGAAGAATCTTATGATGACAGAGATGGTTTTCGTAGCAGATTTGGTTCTCTTAGCAAATGAGTCTAGTAGCAGAGACGAATATTGGAAATATCATTAATCATATGAATCTTATGATGGTTGTCGTAGCAGAGAGTGCGCTTATAGCAAATGAGTATCGCAGATACGAATCTTATTTATAACCAAAGATTTAAATCATTTATAACGACATAGAAGGCTACCAGGGTAGGCCATCTTCGTTCAGCGTGTCATTTCGAGGGCTTTGTTCCCGTTGAATTACCCGTAAAGGCATTTCTTTGAGCCAATTCGCATCGCAAATGAAAAAAAACATTGAATATTATTACAATTTGATACAAAAGGCCGCGGGCAAAAATTATGGAAATGAAAACCGCGTGGAAATCCATTGTAAAGCCCAAATCCACTTTGATTTGTATTTGTACAAACGGACAAAACAACAGCCTTGTTTACTTGGGCTCGCACAGTGTACGGACAGTTCCGTATCACAGTTTGATACCACGGCCTCAGAATAACACATGAAGCAGCGCTGGCATTGGTTTAGCTGAGTGAGTGTGGCCCAATGAGGGTTTTTGCAAATGAAAAATCCGATAGATGGCGTTACGTTGACGTCAGGTCCAACTTTTCTTCTCTTTCTCTCTTCTCTCTTCTTCTTCCCTTCTTTCAGAACTTCTTGTATCCCCGTGCCTTCGAAAGCACATTAAGCTGTTGATCCTGCGCCCGATCTCTCTTCGGTCGTGTCACACTGGTGTCCCAATTAAAAGGGTATGCAACACTTAGAGAGTGCACCTGTGTTTACGCACACATTTGAACATTATAATATATCCTGCGTACGTAGCTAATCGTTAAGATTGGCCGCCGTAGCCGAATATATCGGTTTATGTTATAGTTCCAGAGTGGGAATCAAACTCACGACCCTCTTGTAGTACTATCGTGCCATAAACCCAGTCAAAGATTATCCGAATGGATCGCCCGGCGTTTTATTGGGTGATTTAACCAAACCCTAACCACAACAGAAAGAGACAACAAACCCAAAGTCTTAACTATTTAACGGCCAAACTCAGGCCATCACTTTCCAACTTGGAGGAGGGGGTCCGTTCCAGTACCTAATGGTAACAAATGACCGGGAACACGACACAAATATTCATTAAAATGCCTACTACAGAGGTTCTCAAACTGTATAAGTATCAGCCTATATAGCCCACGGAAGGGCAAAGGACTCCACCATAGAAATCAAGTCATCGCTACTATGATGGGATTAGGCTTAATCACCACGCTTGCCTAATGCGGTGCGGTGATCACACACCCGAGCTGTGTTCGAAAAATTCGAAACATACTTTTTGGTCGACCCAGGATTCGCACGAATCGTTAAAATGATGATCCTACGCTCAATATCTCTTCGGTCGTGTCACACTGACGCTGGGCAAGAGAGTGCACTTGTGTTTGCGCACACACTTGAGCAAGATGGCGCATTTCGTAGTGTACCTACATTCGTGTGATGAACACTTGTGTTTGTACGAAGTCAGGTCAACGTATGAGATGTTATCTGAATTCATTTATTTACTAGTGGCCCGCCCTCTCTTCGTTTCGGGACAGTAGTTCCGCTGTCCACCAATAGGTGGCGCAGTGTGCCGGTTGCAACGCGCCAGTATTTCGCCTTTTCGGTTTGTATAAAAGGTTTTTCAATGTCTATGGAGTTTATCTCTATATTCTTCTATACTATTTATAAATAGGTTTATCTCATATTCCACGCCAGGGCTTATGGCTAAACCGAAAACACGAAACACTTGCGCGATACAATCCACGCCCAGCGCCATCTATTGGTAGACATTGGAACTACTGTTCCGTAACGAAGTGAGGGCGGGCCACTAGTTAATAGTATAGACTTACTTTATCCTGCGTATTTATTTGCGTCATTAAAATCGGCAGCCGAAGGAAAATCCGTTGAAGGATATTTCTATACTATCTATACTTTAATTATAAAGAGATAACTTCTATAGACAACGACAAGGCTTATAGGTAAACCGAAAACACAAAACGCTTGCGCGATGTAATTGGACACGGCGCCATCTATTGGTTCATTTCTGCATTACGGTCCCGAAGCGAAGTGAGGGCGGGATACCAGTTTATTATTAAAGTTTGAGCACCAGAGATCTCCTACATTAATTTGTCGGAGCGCAGGGAGAAAGCGGGAACTAAGAAAGTGATTTTAATTGAGTACAGGCGTCGGAAACATTTTATAGCTTCAAGAGTTTATAGACTTCAGTCTTCAGACTTACTATAACAGTGGGAGAGCCATGCTTCGGGATGAATGGGCCGGTTCAAAAGGAGTAAAACTGTGCATGCGCAGTGTTTCGCTGCGTAAGTGAGGGTACCGGGGAGGCCCAATCCAGGGGAAGGGGGATTAAAAGGTTTAAAAGGC
The DNA here is from genome assembly GCA_014851415.1 of Cnaphalocrocis medinalis. Classification (NCBI taxonomy): domain Eukaryota; kingdom Metazoa; phylum Arthropoda; class Insecta; order Lepidoptera; family Crambidae; genus Cnaphalocrocis; species Cnaphalocrocis medinalis. Next base: position 6,147,353 of record CM026301.1, on the reverse strand, counting down.
ACTTGTCACCACTGGTGTTGCAGGTGTCCATGGGCGGCGGCAATCGCCTACCATCAGGTGATCCGTTCGTCTGCCACCTATATCATAAAAAAAACAGTGCCTACTGTTATAATTGTTGTTTTAAGTAAGTTTTTACCGTTTATGTTTTCAGTTCTTGTTTATCTTTCCATTCGTTTTTCTTATTAAAAACAAGAATCATTATATCTAAGCCAATGACCCGCCCTCACTTCGCTTCGAGACCGGAATTCCGAAATGAACCAATAGATGGCGCTGTGTATAATTACATCGCGCAAGCGTTTCGTGTTTTCGGTTTACCTTTAAGCCTTGTCGTTGTCTATAGAAGTTATCTCTTTATAAAAAATATAAAAATCATCATCATCTCTGTATAGAATCATCTCTGTATAGAAGAAGATAGAAGATTATATTTATTTCTTTTTGTATGAAAATTTACTGGTGGATGTTTTATTACACTAGCTGTTGCCCGCGACTACGTCCGCGTGGAGTAGTATCTTTGCATTTTTTGTTATTTAATAATTTTCCACTTTAGTTTGCTAATTCGGTGGGCTGGTCGCATTAGCCGCAGAACTGACAACCGTTGGAGCCGTTAAGTCCTTGAGTGGAGACCGCGACTCGGTAAGCGTAGTGTTGGACGCCCTGCTGCTGGCTGGTGTGGGCTGGATGAGAGTGGCCGAAAATCGGGAGCGGTGGCGTGCATTGGGGGAGACCTATGTCCAGCAGTGGACAAGTGTGGTTGCTGTTCACCTTTGACTTCTAACTTGGAGATTATGTCTCCCGAGTGTAGATAAAAATGTTTTCCCTTCCATTAATTCTTATCTCCTCAACAATGCGAGTGGTAATAAAATTAATGTCTTGTTAAAACTAACTCCATAATTCTTAACAAACTTTGACTTCTGTAATTGTAGAGAATAAGATTTTTTCCGTTGAAATTGCTTTCTCAGCTGTGAAAGGCGTTTTAATGAATAAACTAAGAAGTTTCCATACCAGTTTTTGTTGAGAAAGTTCTATAATTATCATTGAGGTGGATTGCTTCGGTTTATTGGTAGAAATGAAATTTTAATTTAATTTTCTTTTCTGTACTTTATCGTTATTGTATTGTATAGATAGCTCAGTGGCTAATCTTAATCCTAACTAATATTATAAATGCGAACGTAACTCTGTCTCTCTGTTACTCTTTCATGCCAAAACTACTGAACGGATTTGAATGAAATTTGGTATACAGATGGTCTAGACCCAGAAAAAAAACATAGGCTTCTTTTTATTGCAAAAAGGGGTTGTAAAAGGTTATAACGTCGTAAGGACCATAAACCTTTTAGAAGGCATAAAACAATTGATTTTCCATTGTGTCTGCTGCCTGGGCGTTACGACGTTATAACAAAAAAAAATATATATGACCATGGGCGGCGTTGATCACATACCATCAGGTGAGCCGTCATCTCGTTTGTCCACTTTAACGTCGTAACAGCGGACACAATGGAAAATCAATTGTTTTATGCCTTTTAAAAGGCTTTTGGGTCCTCCGACGATAATAATTATGTAAAAAAAACTTATACTTAGGTACTCTGATTCATAATCATGTAAAGTAAACTGACAGATGTCAATGTGTCATCCCATACATTATCACTCAATTTGACACATGCAAAATGTCAAAATGCATAGAAACTTGTCATTATCATCTGTCAGTTTACTTTACATGATTATGAATCAGAGTATAGATGTGTGTGTGGCTGTACGTATATCGAGGAAATCACTGAATTTTCTCGACCATACAAAAAAATATTAAAGGACTCTTTATAGTCCATTTGGAGAATACTGTGAAATCACCCTTCCGGCCATTCCGCCGTTATCAACCGTGTTATAAGGAAAATCAGTTCACTTCAAATACCAACCTTACCTCGTTGTCATAGAGAATCTTTTTGATAACAGACGCAAGAATAGGGGTGCAAGGATACGATGAAAAACTATGTTGTAAATGTTTATCTATTATATCGAAGCAATAAATTATTATTATCGATAAAAAAGTTTTTTTTTACATTATACAGGATGTAACAAAAAGGGGGTATCAACCATAAAGGGAAATAATGTGTGCCTTGTGTAGGTTCTATATGCAAAGTTTCAAATTAATAAAAAATAGGTAATTTAAAAAAAGATAAACAATCTTCCCGTAATTCATTTATAAAATTTTGCAATGCAAGGGGCGGTAACTATTCAAAAAGGAGCGGTCAAAGGTTAATATCCCTATCAGCTGATTGCTCATTAGTGATGTGCGAATTGAAATGGATTTCACGAAGAATCGGATTTCAATTTAATACTCTAAACTGAGATTTGTAAACTGTGTTAGAATCGGTTCACTTTGGGATGATACCCCTTTTTGTTAGTAGATATAGGCTGATACCAGAGTGACATAATCTAAAAAGGATCAGACGCAGGGCCAACAGATTAACGAGCTTTCGAGGCACGGGGGTACACCTACTTCCAGATTTCGGGCTGACACTGAGAATTTCTGAACAGTAAAACCCAGGTACAAATTTTGGCCCGACCCGGGGATCGAACCCCAAGCGCAGCCGTCGCTTTAAAGTGCGACCCACTACCCACAGCGCCACCGAGGCAACCCACGCCATCTTTTGCTACAATTTGGAACTAATGTCCCGAAACGAAGTGAGGGGGGGGGGGTCGACTTGTCTATGCAATTACAGGTTTATTTATTTATTTACTAGTGACCTGCCCTCACTTCGCTTCGGGACCGTTATTCAGAAACGAACCAATAGATGGCGCTGTGCTCAATTACATCGAGCAAGCGTTTCGTGTGTTCGGTTTACCTATAAGCCTTGTCGTTGTCTATAGAAGTTATCTCTTTATAAATAGTATTGATGATAGATTTATTAGATCACCAACAAGATTTACACCAGTGCAAGATACAGTAAAATGATACAACAAACAATTTTAAACGAAATCTTACTAAGAGGTGACAACGGCCTAATCTCTGAACGTCAAAGCTAATTAAAGTATTGCGATATGCGAGATGTAATCGAGTTCAGCGCTATCTATTGACTAAGATTGAGAAAGTTCCGTAACGAAGTGAAGGCCACCACTTGTAACGGAGAAAAGTCTCCGATATCATCACTAATCGACCCAATCGATATTTTTATCGATACTTCAATCACGTCCCTTCACGACCCAGTGATATTTTAGTGACCTAGATAACTTATTTTATGGGAAGTACATACACTTGTCGATCAGAATGTTTGTTTTCGAAGTAAGTTGTGGGGGGGGGGGGGGATGAGGAAACTCTTCAGTGTTTATTTTTCATTGGGCTGTTAGCGAATTCTGAGTAAATATCAACAAGCAAACAGAAGATTAAAACTTACACACATACCAAACTTAATCCTGACTAATCCTTATCCGCACCAATATTAAATGCGAAAGTAACTCTGTCTGCTATTCTTTCACGCCAAAACTACTGAACGGATTTGAATGAAATTTGGTATTCAGTTAATCTAGACCAGTGGTTCTTAACCTTTAAGTCATGAGGGACCATTTTACCAAATGTCTGTCGTGTCAGGGACCACACACTTTGGACATCCGTTGCAACGCCGTGTGCGTTGTGTTGACTTTGGTGTTGACTCAATGTCTTCACGGACCACTTGGAATGCCTCCAGGGACCACCAGTGGTCCGCGGACCACCGGTTAAGAACCACTAATCTAGACCCTGAGAAAGAATATAGGCTACTTTTTATTGCGAAAAGGGGGTTGTAAGGGAAACAGCATTAGTTTTTTTTTATGTGATGGGTAGCAGACGAGCAGGCGGATCACCTGATGGTAAGCAATTGCCGCCACTCATGGACACTTGCAACACCAGTGGAGTTACAAGTGCGCTGCCAACCTTTTATCCCCTTCCCCCGGGTGGGCCTCCGGTACCCTCACTCGGCGAAACACAGCACAGGGGCTGCTTCACGCCGGTTTTCTGTGAGGCAGTGGTATCACTCCGGTCGAGCCGGCCCATTCATGCCGAAGTAGTAGTAATGTAGTTCCGACTTTTGCCGGGATCCTCTTTTCTAGAAGGTTCAAAACTTCAAATGTCGCTTCATTCCAGAAATACCCAAGGCGATTGTTACATAGTTTTATCGTACTAGGCAGAAAGTTTCTCAAAGAAAGCCAACATTAAATCTCCCAGCAATGGAAATGGTGGGCAAAGATCTGTTGGGACGATAGCGAAATGAAGCGGTAGGAATACACACACAGCGCTGTGTTTCGTCGAGTGAGAGTACCGGAGGCCCAATTGAGGGGAAAGGGGGTAAATGTTGGCACCATACTTGAGGCTCTACTGGCGTTCATCATCAGGTGATCCGTCTGCTTGTCTGCCACCTTTCACATATAAACAACATCTTGACCTAAATCCGTACTTAGTAGCTTAAGCACTAGTGTTACAGATATCAGACAACAGAGGATATATAATACCTACCTGTATATTTGTGTTTTTTCTGTTGAATGATATCTGTAACACAAGTGCTTAAGCTACTTAGTACGAAGTCAAGTCAATATAATAATACTAGTGGCCCGCCCTCACTTCGCTTCGGGACCGGAATTCCGAAAAGAACCAATAGATGGCGCTGTGTATAATTACATCGCGCAAGCGTTTCGTGTTTTCGGTTTACCTATAAGCCTTGTCGTTGTCTGTTGAAGTTATCTCTTTATAAATAGTATAGGAGAAGTATAGATAGATGTCATGAGGTGTTGTGTGAATTTATTTGCGTGATTTCTTTTATTTATTTATCTTATCTTTATCAGTGAATCAGTCAATAATAGTTCTATCTATCTCACAAGCTAGTCGTTATTCCGGACACGTCACGGCTTCCGATTGGCGCCATAACCATATTTCATCATAACGAGCAGTCACGCGACACCGGCCGACTGGGAAGCAGGCGCGGATCCAGGCCTCAAAAATGGTTGTGGGCATCTAGGGAATTTCTGACTTGAGACATAGAGGTATACTCTGATTCATAATCATGTAAAAAGTAAATTAACAGATGTCAATGTGTCATACCCATACATTTTTTTTTATATTATAGGAAGGCAAACGAGCAAGCGGGTCACCTGATGGTAAGTGATCACCGCCACCCATGGACATCAGCTAAACCAGAAGGAGTGCGGATGCGTTGCCGGCCTTTTAGGAAGGTAATAGGCTCGTTTCTTGAAGATTTGAATGTCGTATAGGTTCGGAAATACCGCTGCTGGAAGTTGATTCCACAATGAGGAGGTGCGTGGCAGAAAGTGTCGAGTAAATTGCACGGTAGTGGACCGCCATCCATCCAGGTGGTATGGTATCACTCAATTTGACACATGCAAAATGTCAAAATTGTCATAGAAACTTGTCATGACATCTGTCAGTTTACTTTAAATGATATATGAATCAGAGTATAGTGGAAGTAGGTTCTAGCGGCTCGTTCCCCTAGCTACGCTCATGATTGTAAGCATCTAAGGATTTTCCGACTTGGGGTATTCACAGATACACCCTGTATATCGATCGCGTGATCAATCTAGTTTGTATGAAGAGTAGAAAAAAATTTACATAATTCGACCCATGTTTCTAGGAGAAAGCTGTTTACTTACAGATTCTAAGTCAAGCTTAAAAATTTGGATAGTGTTTAAATATTCACCTTGTATAGTTTGTAAGACCCGGTAAAACGACAGCCAAGTTCGTTAGACCAATAAAAACAGTTCAATCCAAATCGCGGTTGTTGACTGAAGTTTCCAGGAGCGATTCCTCCGATCATCCCCAATCTGTTTAAACAACGCAACTGCTATCTGAGGGGCGCCGATAATTGCGGCTCCAATGACGTCACACCCCTGTAAAGGGTGGCCATGTTTGTTACTCGAAGAAAAGGTTTTATGCTTTTTTTACCCGACTACGGCAAAGCAAAAGGAGGGTTATGATTTAGACAGGCTATGTATGTATGTATGTTCATCTGTTTCCACGTAACTTCTAAACTACTTATCAGAATTCGACAAATGACATATCATTATAAGCGTCTTAATTGTCCGCTGGTTTATAGGCTATATGAGGTTTGACAAAATAAAATGTGGCGCTAAAACATACAGAGTAAAAAAATAAAGTTATGATAAATATGCCGTGTTTGGTATCATTTGAAAGCGCTTTACTTGTACATTTTGAATATATATATTACTAGCACTTGGACACCAAAATAGTACAAATAAATTATAAGTAAAAAAACTAAAACCCAACTACGACAAAAAACGACGCTGAAAAAGTATAAAACAAGCCTTCGTTGTCAATTTACAATAATGTCGTATTCTGAAGTATGCAATATTCACTATGTAGAGATAAATTTTCATGTTTGGAAAGGCGTAGTCACACGTTCATATACCTACCTACAGTCTATTCCAATTATGATGTCCCTTTGGAAAGATGTCAATAGTTCAGTACTAGGGCAACACCCTTAGAAATCGATTCTCAGCAGCATCAATTCTCGATTTGTAACTAATTTTAATCGGATTGACTTTCAACTACTATGGTTAATAGAAATTGTCGAAAGAACGCTTTAAGACATACAAAACTTCCAATATTATTTTTTGGTAAAAAGAAATGCACGATTGGATGTTAAGTATAGTTTTAAGGATATATTTTAAGTATATCTGTACGTGAAAAGTTACCTGCAAATTACTGTACTTTTCATTATAAAATGCATCATAGTTATTTCAGCTATAAGTAGCCCCATTTAGGTATTAAAGTAGCTAGATTCATTTTCGAATTTTCAAAAATTCGAATGATCGGTTTAAATAACTGAATACTTCAGGCACGTCTCTATGTTTAAAAGTAAAACATAAACCATAGAACGTAAACCGTAATCGCGCAAAAAAAATATTTTATTTTGAAGTTTAGATGAATTTGAGCACTACTGTCAAAAACAATTATGTTTATTTTGCTTGTGAATTAATTGTAGGGTATTTTTGTATAATTGTATATTTTTCAAAGGATGATTTACAACCAAGTACAAAAATAGATATGTGATTCGATCTATAGATCTCGCGCGTTACGCACACGTAACGAGCACAGTTACGTTCTTCGTAATGTCCAAAGGGACATCATAATTGAAACAGACTATACCTACCGTAGCACTTTGACAACGTGTGACTGCGGATTTCCAAACATGAACTGTAACTCCACTGGTGTTGCAAGTGTCCATGGGCGGCGGCAATTGCTTACCATCAGGTGATCCGCCTGCTCGTTTGCTACCTATCACATAAAAAAACAAACTTTTGTGGTTTTAGAAATTCCCCGCAGACCCCAAAAACGTGGTTCCTCTACTCAAACTCCTTTTGACATGCAAATAGGTCCCTTAATATGTCAGAGATAAGTATAGCTTTCGCTTGGCGAGCTTATTTACATCTTACAGGCATCAAAGGGATGTGTTTAACTTGAAGAGGGAACGGGTGATAAAAGAAAGATTAAGGGAAGATGTGTTTAGGAACCAAAATAACAATGTTTATGCTATACTTGTAACCACAAGAAAATAAAAAAATATCCTAACTAATATCTATACCCAAAACTGGAATGCAAGACCAAAAAATCTACTACAATGTTGCTACTGCAATAAAAATAATCGTACCATAGTATACCCCTTTTTTCTAAAAACACTCGCTGATGTAATTTATTTATTGGTAATTGTGATTCTATAATTTTAACAAGACACTTTAATAAAAACTTAACCATCCGTAATTTTAGTTTTCAAAGATGGATTGCGCTTGTAACGGTACACGTCAGGTGTTAATAACATTTGGTATCTACCCACAACATTTTAACAATGTATGGAAACTTGACAGTTTAGTCTGCTTAATAAGAAAAAAAATGCCAAAAAGGTTGGCGAAACCTGAAAACGTCACTTGAAAATGACAAAAGTGACATTAACAGATTTGACAGTGACGTATATGTCGTAGATTTTTGGTCTTGAATTCCAGTTTGGAGTATAGGTATACTAGTTATAAAGAGGTTAATCTCATATAACGAAATACTAGCGCAATACAATCAACGCCCAACGCCATCTATTGGTAGACAGTGGAACTACTCTCCCGAAACAAAGTGAGGGCAGGCCACTAGGTACCTATACCCTACCTAGGGTCTATAGTGGTTGCTTTATTGTATTTATTTACCATCTGTTTGTACACTATAGAAGACAAAGAATTGAGTATTGAGTACCTATAAATGCGAAAGTAACTCTGTCCGTCTGTTAGGTACTCTTTCACGCCAAAACTACTGAACGGATTTACGAAAGACGAAAAAACATTTTTGAGTTTCAGCTTTAAGAATGGAGAACCCCCAAAAATATATTGGTTTTGTTTCTATTATTGAATTAATTCATCATAGTAGCGATGACTTGATTTCTATGGAGGCATTTGCCCTGCAGTGGGACAGTGGATAGGCTGATACTTTACTTTTTTTATGAAAATCTTCTCTCCCATCATCGTCTTTCTGGAAGAAATCGCTACCAGCGATAAAAACGCCTTATTGTACTGTTTATCGCTGTTTTTTCACTAATGTATTCCATTTTTGTGCAATAAAGAATATCTATCTTCATGCGGTTTAATTGGTAGTAATGCCTTCTATTCTTCTAAGCTTAAAAAAATATAATTGATTGCCATCGACACAACAAAAAGTTTGACTGATATCTCGCTTGTGGTCCCTCGTACAAAAGCGAACAATTTCGCCCAAAGTATGACAAATTTGCTTACAAAATTCCATAACCGAAATCAGTCTTTGTTTAACGCACCATTACGAACTGTTGGCTGCAAAATTTGGTGCGAAACTTGGACCATTCGCTTTGTATGGTAGACAATGGATACCCGGATGTTTGGGCAAAAACCTCGTTTGGGCGATGGAATGGGCCGTTAGGAATTTCGACACATTTAGGGAAGAGCAACTATCAAAAACGGCCGAAAAAAAAACCTTAACCGTCCGATTTCTTACAATGGGCCGCTTAAGAAGGCTCAAAGTCACTCAGAGGGCAATGGAGAGGGCTATGCTTGGAATCTTCTTGCGTGATCGTGTCAGAAATGATGAGATCCGCAGGAGATCTAGGGTCGCAGACATAGTCCAAAGAATTGCGTGGCTCAAGTGGCAATGGGCAGGGCACATTGCGAGGAAGACAGACGGCCGTTGGGGTGGAAAGGTCCTTAAGTGGAGGCCGCGTGCAGGAGGCCGCAGCCGTGGCCTCCCACAAGGTATACCGACGATCTAGTGAAGGTCGCGGGAGTCCCTTGGATGCGGGTGGCACATGACCGATCTGTGTGGAGAACTTTGGGGGAGGCCTATGTCCAGCGGTGGACGTCTATTGGCTGAAATGATGATGAACTATCAAAAACGGACAAGTGCGAATCGGACTCAGCCATGAAGGGTTCCGTAGCAGCAAGTAACTTAAATTTTCACCATGTTTTTAAACTTTCGGGTTGCATTATACAAAATAATACTGGATATAAACGAGACCGAACGCAAGCTAAATTATGACGTCAAATATACTCGTATCGACAGAGCCCAATAAAGTGTTAAATCAAGCCAAGCTTCGGCATGAATGGGCTGGCTCGACCAGAGTGGTACCACGGGCTCACAGAAGAGCGGCCTATGCACATCTATGGGCCGCGGCAATCCCTTAACATCAGGTGATCCGTCTGTTCGTCAGCCACCATTCACGTAAATAAAATAAAAATTACTTATAACTTTGAATAAACTTTATAAGGTCACTAGTGGCCCGCCCTCACTTCGCTTCGGGACCGTAATTCAGAAACGAACCAATAGATGGCGTTGTGTCCAATTACATCGCGCAAGCGTTTCGTGTTTTCGGTTTACCTATAAGCCTTGTCGTTGTCTATAGAAGTTATCTCTTTATCAATAGTATAGATATAGATTGGCTTAGCCTAACTTTTCATTGACGATTTATTTTGGTATTCCAATTTCACCCTTTCTTTGATTCAACCCACAACCCGAAATGTCATACCTAAAATTGGTACCAACATCCAGCGAACAAACAAGAGCTGTATGACGTCATATCTGCTGTCCCCCTCCCACTTACGTCATCCATCTCGATAATCAATGATGACCTTTTACATATGCACCCATCTATACGCTTTATCTACGTGGAATAAAGTCGAGACTCGCGTGGCAGCAACTCGTGACGTCACAGGACGTTCCAGTAATGGCGGAACGAAAATACTACAATCTATTTTCGACTTTATTGTTATGTTAATAATGTTGTAAGTTTTGTATTCTAAATATAGTTTATTTTTCAACTTTTGATGTTAGTGCCCCTAAAAGTGGTTTTTGTTTGCGTTTAACCGATTACGACGGAAAGGGAGTGTGTTTGCGTCTTGTTATTGTGGTTCTGTTTTGGTCCAGTTTTTTGTTTGAGTTGGAAAAGTTTTGGAAAAATAACAAAGAATAGATAAAATCACTTGATATTTAAAGGATTCTGGAAGGTTCTATAACCGAACCGAGCGAGAACGAAACTTCTTTGTACAGTCATCAGCAAAAGTAGATGATCATAATCTAAGTTTGGGAGAGCCACGCTTCGGCATGAATGGGCCGGCTCGATCGGAGTGATACCACTGCCTCTCAGAAAACCGGCGTGAAGCAGCCCCTTTGCTGTGTTTCGCCGAGTGAGGGTACCGGAGGCCCACCCGAGAGGAGGGGATAAAAGGTTGGCAGCGCACTTGTAACTCCACTGGTGTTGCAAGTGTCCATGAGCGGCGGCAATTGCTTACCATCAGGTGATCCGCCTGCTCGTCTGCTACCAATAAAAAAAAACTATACTACTACTATTGAGCAGAATTCGCTCATCATCTACTTCTTTTGCTGTTGACTGTACAGGGTAAGTAATTTTTTGGGTTCCGTAGCCAAATAACCAGGAGATTATAGACCTTATGGGGATTGGAATGTTTTTTTTTAATATTGAGGACAATCAAGATGACGTCACTCCCCTATAACGTGACATGTTCACTTTGTATGGAGTCGAAAAATTTTCAAAAACCATAGAACAAAATTGTTCAGAATGGTAGAAGATGTGGTTAAATGTGATGTGTGTGTGATACACTCTGTATGTAGATATGGTTTGAGTACGTAAACAAAGAGAATGGAATCTAGGGCAAAACAGGTCAGTGACGTCATAACTAAGTAAATAATTAACAAGCTGATAGTTACTACAAACTACACAGAAACGGTCAATACATACTTTAAACTGTTGAACAGAAAAAAAAGTAAAAAACTTAAAAAAAATGAGGCGTTTTCTTAAAAAATAAAAAGGTATTAAAATTATATCTCAATAGATGGCGCCTAAGATGGCGCTTAGCTGGTGAAAATAGTTCTGTCAATGTCAATTCCGCTACTACCAAAGTCTTTGGTAGTAGCGGAACCAAAGTCTTTGGTCCAAAGACTACGTCAAAGACAATACCCACATTGATTTGACAGCTAAATTTTGTGACTTTCATGCCATCTAGTAAGCAAATGACTGTTTCGAATTCTTAGGTTTCGAATTTTTCGAACATAGCTTAGATTTGTGATCAGTGATCACCGCACCGCATTAGGCAAGCGTGCTGATTAAGCCTAATCCCATCATAGTAGCGATGACAAATCCGCTAGATGGCGTATATGTAGACTGAGGTCCTTCTACACGGTGATTGGTTATTTTTTGATATGTGATTGATGTCTTAATGACACTAAACAACTAATGACGTCGAAGTGGGCCTCAGTCTACAAATACGCTAACTAGCGGATTTTTCACTCGTAATTCCCTATTAACGTCGTAAGACCCAAAAGCCTTTTAAAGCCTTACGACGTTACGAATCACGCGACAAGTAACAATAATGTCAATTATTGCTAAAAGTGGCCGTTTTTAGCAATAATTAACATTATTGTTACTTGTCGCGTGTTAGAAATATTGTACTGCATCTTGAAAAATCCAATTTACTTGGATCTAAGTCTGTAATGTTTTATTTTCTTCAAAAATATCATATTTTCGCCACAATCAGTGTAAATAGGTTGGCGGCGCTAGTTTCATTCGTAAGTATAGCCCCTTATAGAAAGAAAACTGCTTTTTTAAGGCCCAGACAGTAGACACAATGGAAAATCAAAATGTAATATGCTTTTTAAAACGCTTTTGGGTGTTACGACGTTAAAAAAATAAAGAAAATGTTTCCTTTAAGGTAAATACTTTTCCTCGCTGTCCCATAGTCATGGAACGTCCTATATTCTTACAATAAACTTAACCTTGGGTCAACCCCTTTGGGGGTAAGTTCTGAAATGGTCACGTCGCATGCCGCGGCGGAATGAGGGTAGTAAAAGGATATCTGTGTTTCCTCACATCTTGCCCGTGTTCTGGCAAATACAGTATGTATAAATGATGCCATCAAAATCATCATGTAAAAAGCCAATTTGATATTTTTATGCAATTTTTTAATATTGAGGACAATCAAGATGACCCCACTCCGCCTGATGGTAAGCGGCCGTGAGATCCAAATATGAGATTTACAGGCACAAAAGAACAGACTAAGTGTCCATTGAGTCTGTCACTCTCACCTTGAAGGCCTGCTGAGATGCCGTTTGAGAAAAAAATGACAAAGTTGACTATAGTCAATTTAACCGAAGGGTAACTACGGATCAATAAACCAGCCCTTACTGGTAGAAACTTGCCTTAACATAACATATACCTACAAGTTGTTGAATTTTTAATTGTATTTCCAACTAGTTCGCTCTGTATGAATTTAAAGTAGTTAACTAGTCTGATGCGAAAAGTTGTCTAATTCCAACACTATGTTTTTAACTTATAATTGCATTGGTGTTATTGTTGGCTTATTTGGTTAGTACAGTAAAGTATCAGCCTTTATACTGTCCCACTGCAGGGCAAAGGCCTCCATCGGTAGAAATCAAGTCATCGCTACTATGATGGGATTAGGCTTAATCACCACGCTTGCCTAATGCGGTGCGGTGATCACAAACCCGAGCGACAAATTCGAAACATACTTTAGCTCGTCTCAGAAATCAAAAACGGGACCCTACCTCGTAATATTTATTTATTTGTTTCTGTTTTTATTTTTTTTATTTGCTTAATATTGACTACGATGGGGTCTGTCGAATGGACCCCGAAAGATGGAATAACATCGTAACCCAATGGTTACCTGATGGACGCCGACAAACGGGGCAGATCTAAAAAGCGATGGAGTGACGATCTTAACACCTTTGCAATCGATTGGATAGAGATCGATGGAGGGACTCGGGGGAGGCCTTTGCCCAGCAGCGGGACAATTTAGGCTAACATAAAAAAAAATGCTTTATATCGACTACGATGGGGTAGGGGCACTCAGGGGATCCCAGCGGCTACGATGATGGGGGCTCGTGGTCCGCATTCATTCCACCTTTGCATTCGCCATTTGGTAACCCCTGATATATCGTCGTAAGGCCCAAACAGCAGACGCAATGGAAAATCAATCGTTTTATGCCTTTTAAAAAACTTTTGGGTCTTACGATATAGGCCGATACTTTACTATAGTTTCAGTACTTACGCCCCAAATTCCAATGGCCAGCAGACAGCAGACACAATGGAAAATCAATCGTTTTATGCCTTTTAAAAGGCTTTTGGTTGTTACGACGATATACGACTTTACTAAAGTATCCACCTATATAGTCGGCGGGTCATTACATTCCCTCTGATATCGTTGAGTGAAAATATGATGGCTGACACATACGTCATACTTGTGTACAGGTGCCGCCTCTGGGGACTGGTCTGCTCCGGTTTACCTCATTCTTAGCTTTTAACATTTTTCTTCATCTTAAGTATTGGACTGTGGGAAGTGGTATGAGGAAAACATTGTAATAAACATTTTGGCGATTAAAAAGAGTAACTGGCGAGTTTCTTGCCGGATCTTCTCGTCAGAATCAACTTTCCGATACCGGTGGTAGAATCGCATTATGTCTATTTATTTTTTAGTATAAGTATCTTATGTATCAAGATATATATTTAATTTCATTTAAATCATATACATTATCTTTAAATAGTTTTAAATATTTTCTTTATGTATGACGATTTGTAAGTGCTGTGTACAAGCCTATGCAAATAAAGAATATTTGACTTTGACTATTGTGTCTGGTGTCTGCTGGCCCTTTACTAGTTTCAAACCTTACGCCCCGAATTCCAATGGCCGAATACAAAGGTTTAGACGTCTGAGTCTATTATTTCGCAATCAGATTACCTCGAGTGGTCATCGACGAGTGCCGATATGATATCGGAGACCAGACCCGATAATAGTGATAGGGAAATGGTGGCAAAGCGTCATGAAAATGGACTGGTCACTAATTGTCAAATACACACAATAGGGTATTTGACTAATCTCGATATAGTAAAAAAAAGTAAAAAAAACTAAAACCCAACTACGACAAAAAACGACGCTGAAAAAGTATAAAACAAGCCTTCGTTGTCAATACTATTCTTCAGAATATATGCAATTTTCACTGTGTGGAGATAATTTTCATGTTTGGAAATCCGCAGTCACACGATGTCAAAGTGCTACGGTAGATAGGTAGGTATATGAACGTGTGACTACGCCTATCAAAATCATAACCCTCCTTTTGCTGTGCCGTAGTCGGGTAAAAATATTGATACTCAATCAAAATATTGGTAAATAAGAACCAATGGCAAACATTTTCAGTTAAAAATATAACGTCTAGCTAGTTTTGTGAGCATTCAAAGTTTCATGGGTAAGTACCATTTTTAAAGTATAAAAATTAAAACAATATATTGAATTACCCATACATTTTACATCAACTATTATTAGAAAACCATTTACTTAAACGAAACATTTGATAAAGCTACCAAACAAAATTTACTAGACGCGCACTCAGGAGTCTAAGTTGTGACGTCACACTTCAATAGCCATTTGTATAGAGCGTTTTTGGGCTTGCCCAAAATATGTGCTCTTAAAGTTGTAATATCTCAGGTAATTCAAATGAGAATCAAGTGATTCTTTCAACGATGTTTCTTAAATTGAGAGGTATTTTGAATAAACATGGAAACATTCTAGAATGTTCGCAGGCATATTGCGACTAAATAAGATCTTAGATTTTTCTCGAATCTTCCATTACCGGGGTAACGTCTTTCCATCCATTCCATCAACGGACATCCATACTAATATTATAAATGCGAAAGTAACTCTGTCTGTCTGTCTGTTACTCTTTCACGCCAAAACTACTGAACGGATTTAAATGAAATTTGGTATACAGATGGTCTAGACCCTGAGAAAGAACATAGGCTACTTTTTATTGCTAAAAGGGGGTTGTAAGGCGTTAAAAGGGGGGTAAAAAGTTACGTTTTCACGCGGATGAAGTCACGGGCGGCCGCTAGTAACCTATAACTTTTCAGCATATTGTACACTTATGGGATATCTTCTGTAGGTGATTTAACTTCTGGGGAATTTTTGTTAGGGAACCCTAAAGAAACTTTTATTTCTGCACAAACGAAGGCAAACCTTTCATCCGGCGACCTTCGGGCCCTCAGGCGAGGGTGAAGGGAAGCAGTCGAATTGGTTGCAAATAAAATTGGATATAAAACAAGACGTAAAAAGGAACGTAGACATTTGCCTCGAGTTTATTGGAACTTTCTTGTGTTTATTTATTTCAGGTACTAGCTTTAGACCGCGACATCGTTTGCGATAACTTCTGTATACCTTATTCGTTTTTTTTTTAATTGAGGACAATCGAGATGACCCCACTCCGCCTGATGGTAAGCGGCCGTGAGATCCAAATATGAGGTTGACTGGCACAAAAGAACAGACAAAGTGTCCATTGAGTCTGTCACTCTCACCCTGAAGGCCTGCTGAGATGCCGTTTCACGCCCCGCCTAAAAACCTAGGACTACTGATTAACTACTATGTATATGTCGTAGCCGGATAGTATAATCCGCCGAATTACATCACGGCTAGCTGTTTTCTAACACAGGGCCATTTTGAAATGCGGCGGATCAACGATTAGCCGCATTGTCATTGAGATACGTTCATCAATAAGGCGGGCGACGTTTAGCCACATCGTACTACAACTTATTATGAGAAGTGTTGCCACAACACAAAGGTTAGGTTAGGGTTATTTTTTTTAAGACCACCCAGAAATCCTTAAGTAATTTTATTCCGGGTGGTCATAAAAAAAACCCTAACCTAATCTATCATATAAAGGATGAACATAAATAAATACCCTTACCGATACAAGACATAGTTTTTTCTAATAAAACAAAGTCTGGCAGCGTCAAGAGTATTAAGAAACTAAAAACGGAACTAAAAACTGCCAAAGAGGCGGCTAATCTCCCGCCTAATTACATCATGGCTAGCCGTATTGAATGACGTATGGCGCCGAATACATTCCGGCCGTTTTTTAGGGTTCCGTAGCCAAAATGGCAAAAACGGAACCCTTATAGTTTCGTCATGTCCGTCTGTCCGTCTGTCCGTCTGTCACAGCCGATTTACTCGGAAACTATAAGTACTACAGTGATGAAATTTGATGGGAATATGTGTTGTATGAACCGCTACAAAAATATGACACTAAATAGTAAAAAAAAGAATTGGGGGTGGGGCCCCCCATACATGTAACTGAGGGATGAAATTTTTTTTTTCGATGTACATACCCGTGTGGGGTATCAATGGAAAGGTCTTTTAAAATGATATAAAGTTTTCTAAAAAACATTTTTCTTAAAGTGAACGGTTTTTGAGATATCAGCTCTCAAAGTCGTAAAAAGTATGTCCCCCCCCCTCTATTTTTATAACTACGGGGTATAAAATTCTAAAAAAAAATAGAGGTGATGCATGCTAATTAACTCTTTCAACGATTTTTGGTTTGATCAAAGTATCTCTTATAGTTTTTGAGATAGGTTGATTTAACTGTAATTTTGGTTAAGTTTATTATATTTGCTGCTACGGAACCCTTTGTGCGCGAGCCCGACTCGCACTTGGCCGGTTTTTTATTCAGCCGCATTCAATCCGGCTAATCGTTAAACCGCCGCATTGCAAAACGGCCCTGTGTTGGAAAACAGCTAGGCGTAATGTAATACGGCGGATATATATATAGCTGTATTCTTCTATTTAGCCTATATCGCCCATTGCAAACAGTGGAACTGCCCGAGCGCGAGTCGCTTGTGCTGTGGTGTTTCACGCCCCATTTGGGGAGAATTGACATTGAGATGGGCTAAAGACACAGACTTTGTAGGGAGTGAAGAAACGCACCGGGGAAAGAGCCCTTAGCAAGTACCTGGTGAGCGTCTCCCAAGATTCGGTCCGTATGCCGAGACGGTAGGAAGGACTATGGGCTAGTGGTGGGTCTGTGTCTATATCGCCCATTGCTTGGAAAAGGTCTCTGAACTTACCCCATCTGGACTCTGCTTCTTAACCTCACAGAACTCATTGAGCACATCTTGAAGTTTTCTGGTGGAATCTGGAAACAAAAGGCAGTAATTAACCTCTATAAATCTATACAATTACATATAAGAAATAGCTTCTATAGAAACCACTAAGTTTACATGTAAGGTACCTAATGGAAGATTCGAGATAAATTAGCTACTTAACTCTACTAGCCCTCTCTAGTCAAAACATTCTACAAGCACCAAAGTTTCCAGAAGCGAGGAATCTAGAAAGATCCATTTCTAGATCATTCCAGTAGCATTCAGTGAAATTAATTGTGCCGTTAGTCATCAATAAAAGTAATTGTCTCATGTGATACATAAATAAATGCGCCAAACAATCACACCAATCAACCTGGGGGTCTACTCCGCCAAACGATATCGAATTATTCGTAACGATACGTCCAGTAGGGTATTTGACTAATCTCGATATAGTAAAAAATATTTATACTTTTCCAAAATACTGGTAAATAAGAACCAACGGCCAAAATTTTCAGTTAAAAATATAAAGTCTAGCTGGTTTTATGAGCATTCAAAGTTTCATGGGCAAGTCCATTTTTAAAGTATAAAATTTAAAAAAAATAATTATATCATTGAACTACCCGTACATTTTTCACCAACTTTTATTATGAAACCATTTACTTAAACGAAACATTTGATATAGCTACCAAACAAAATTTACTAGACGCGCATACAAGATACGGGCGTGTGACGTCACTTGCCTGTAGCCATTTTGTATAGAGCGTTTTTGGGCTTGCCCAAAATATGTGCTCTTAAAGTTGTGATATCTCAGGTGATTCAAATCAGAATCGAGCAATTCTTTCAGTAATGTTTCTTAAATTGAGAGGTCTTTTGATTAAACACATAATTTTTTTTTGTCAAATACCCTGTTCATACAAAAACCCTACTCTAACACAGCTTCAAATACGAATAATTGAATTAGACAGCTTCACAAACGTCAAATCGACGAACATTCCGACGACGTCTCTAATGGTATCGTTAAAAGTATCGGCTCGAGATATCGAGATTTGACGTTTGTGTAGCTGTCAAATTCAATTATTCGTATTTTAAGCTGTGTTAGAGTAGGGTTTTTGTATGAACTGTCGTATCGTTACGAATTAATTCGATATCGTTGGCGGAGAAGACCCCATTGGTTTCAAACTAGGGCAACCCCTTTACTACTGAGTACCATGTGAGGATAATTAACTGGAAGGCGTCAACCTAGAACACCCAGAGACCCAAGAAAACTAAGCAAGTGTGGTTACCTAAATTGACTTGACCGGGAATTGAACCCGGGACCTTTCGCGCTTCGGGCGACCATCTTAGCCACTGCAGCCATTGAGTCCGTATGTTTTGAATTTTTCAAACAGCTCGGGATTGTGATCACCGCACCGCATTAGGCAAGTGTGGTGATTAAGCCTAATCCCGTCATAGTAGCGATGACTTGATTTCTATGATGGAGGCCTTTGCCCTGCAGTGGGACAGTATATAGACTGATACTTTACTTTTAATTTAAAGTACCCTGTATGTTACCATACAGAAACCCCATAACTCCATGGGTTGAAGATATGCACAACGTATATGCACGTACGTCCCTTTAATTTACTAATAGCGGATTGGGCCGCGGACCAATACGCCTAATTGCTTCGGCCAATCGATTGGTATCCAATTTTACTGATTGTATAGAGAAAAGAACAAGAGGGAATATTGTAATTTTTTTATGTGATAGGTGGTGGACTGTGGGAGAGCCACGCTTCGGCATGAATGGGCTGGCTCGACCGGAGTGATACCACTGCCTCACAGAAAACCGGCGTGAAGCAGCCCTTGTGCTGTGTTTCGCTGAGTGAGTGAGGGTACCGGAGGCCCACCCGGGGGAAGGGGATAAAAGGTTGACAGCGCACATGTAACTCCACTGGTGTTGCAAGTGTCCATGAGCGGCGGCAATTGCTTACTATCAGGTGATTCGCCTGCTCGTCTGCTACCTATCACATAAAAAAAAAGACGGATCACCTGATGGTAAGCGATTGCCGCCGCCCCTAGAAGTCTGCAACACCAGTAGAATTGGGCCACCGGTACCCTTACTCAGTCGACGAAACACAGCGCAGGTGCTGCTTCTTGCCGGTCTTCTGTGAGTCAGTGGTATCACTCCGGGCAAGCCAGCTTATGTCGCAAAGTGGTTTTTAATAAAACAAATCCATATCTTCAGTGAAGCCATGGTCAAGCCGGCCCATTCATGCCGAAGCGTGGCTTTCCCACGGTTATAATGATGTAGGTACTTCATCATCATCATCAGCTACCCACACTCGTCCACTGCTGGACATAGGTCTCCCCTAATGCACGCCACCGCTACCGATTTTCCGCCACTCTCATCCAACCCACACCAGCCAGCCTTCGAATGTCATCATCCCATCTTGTCGCAGGGCGTCCAATACTACGCTTACCGAGTCGCGGTCTCCACTCAAGGACTTTACGATGTAGGTACTTACAAGACGCTAACTCCTGAAGCTGCTGAAATTCAGCCGGTGAGAGCTTGTCCCACTGGAATCCGGTGGCAGCTGCCGGGTTAGGCATCCCACTAAAACAAACAAAAAAACTTATTAAGGCCCGGTTATCCATCCATACTATATTATGTACTATAATGGCCCGCCATCACTTCGCTTCGGGACCGTAATTCAGAAATGAACCAATAGATGGCGCTGTGTCCAATTACATCGCGCAAGCGTTTCGTGTTTTCGGTTTACCTATAAGCCTTGTCGTTGTCTATAGAAGTTATCTCTTTATAAATAGTGTAGATGTAGAAGTGTAGAAGAAGATAAATATACTATACAATAACTATACTAAACTTAATTACTATACTATCCATACTAATAATAATTAAAAATACACCATTCACATTATTCTTCTCATACAAAATGCAACAATCCTAAATACCTGTCGAATCGTCCGTATATTTATGAATTTAGATTAAATACCAAAAAAGTAATAATTTTTCGTTTTGGCCACAAGCCTACGAAAATATTAATTCCCCAATATTGGGAGATTTTAAACAAAATAAAATTTTTAAATAGGTCCTACTTAATTGTTTTTTTTTATGTGATAGGTAGCAAACGAGCAGGCGGATCACTTGATGGTAAGCAATTGCCGCCGCCCATGGACACTTGCAACACCAGTGGAGTTACACGTGCGCTGCCAACCTTTAATCCCCTTCCCCTCCCCACTTAATGTTTGTCTTTCTTTCACGGCAAAACAGAGCGACGGATTGGCGTGATTTTTTAAGTGGATATAGTTGAAGGGATGGAGAGTAACATAACTTTTCTAACCCCCCATTTTAGGGAAGTGGGGGGCGTAAGCGAAGCTTCGGCAAAAACTAGTTCTAATAAAAGGGATACCTTTGTTTTTTCATTTTATGGACTCGAATGAGTTTTCCTTTTTTTAAATACCTACGGTTTAGTAATTTTTTTATCGATTCTTACTTCCTCGACGAAACACAGCGCAGACACTGCTTCAAGCCGTAAGTAAACACTAAGGGCCTCGTTCACGACCTCCGAGTAAGGTGTCAAGTAATTTACTTGTCAATTATAGTGGGTTTGGAGAAAATTGGCCCCTGGTATTTGTATTGAAAAAAATATTTAAATTTTACTGGGCCGCGGAACAGGGGCCAATTTTCTCCGAACTTACTATAATTGACAAGTATATTACTTGACACCTTATTCGGGAGTGGTGAACGAGCCTCTTAGTATAATAATTGTATCATAATCCTACTACTATTATAAAGGCGAAAGTTTGTAAGGATGTATGGATGTTTGTTACTCTTTCACGTAAAAACTACTGAATGGATTTGAATGAAACTTTTTCACAATATAGCTTACACATCAAAATAACACATAGGCTACAATTTATAAAAATATATTGTGTGGATTGTCCAAAATATGACGGTAAGTGTCAATTATTAACTCCACGCGTACGAAGTCGCGGGCGGCCGCTAGTTTAAAATACTAAAGAGCCTCGTTCACCATCTCTGAGTAAAGTTCCAAGTAGTTTTCTTGTCAATTAAAGTGGGTTCGGAGAAAATTGGCCCCTGGTTTTTGTATTAAATAAATTATTTAAATTGTTAACATTGCCGCGGAGCAGGGGCCAGTTTTCTCCAATCCCACTTAAATTATGGAGTAAATTACTTGACACTTTACTCAGAGATGGTGAACTAGGCCCTAAGAGTAGATAATATTACATTTTCTCATCACGAAACTTGAAAATCTTATCTCAAACCACAATTTCGGCAGAGCGTTAATGATAAGCTCACCGCAGGCATGCAGGTAAATACGGGCTGTAGCTGTGAACATTTACATCCCTTTAACCACGTATTCTACAAATAATTCTGAACAATAAAAGGCTGTCATAAAGACTTTTCGAAATTCATCGAATTTTTCTTTCGACTCTCCATACAAAATGACCGCGTTATATCTTCTATACATATTATCTATACATATAATAAAAATGTAAAAAAGCTGTGTCTGTACATTGAAGATATTTATCTCAAAATAACTTAGGACGACTAAAAAACAGTAACAGAACATGAATCAATGATTTTTAAAATTTTTGTCTGTCTGTTTGTCTGTTTATCTGTTTGTCTGTTTGTCTGTTTGTTCGCGCTAATCTCGGAAACTACTGAACCAATTCGAATAAAACTTTTTTTATTGTATAGTTGTAATATCAGGGCAACTTATAGGATATATTATATTTTGAAGACCAGGCTCCTTGATGTAGAACCACAACAGCCCAGCTAAACTATAAGAGGTAGGTCAATGGCACTTCAACAAAAGTTGTTCAGATTGATGAGCATTTTATGATGCCATGAAAAAATCAAAGATCATGGAACATCTGGTTTGGAACTCTAAGAGCTCAGCTCCACTATAACAAATATGGAATGAAATGGAATGGAAAATTGTCAAATGTGATGAGCATTTTTGGATGAGATCCTATAAGGAAGGATATTCCAAACTTAAACCCCTAATGGAGCGAAAAGGGGGTTCCAAGTTCGTTCATCTTTAAGCCAAGAGTCATAAAGTTCACGCAAACGAAGTTGCGGGCGGCCACTAGTATATATATATAACTAATAATAAATATTTATTTTATATAAGATGGGTTTGCACTTGACCTCATCTCACCTGATGGAGAGTGACAATGAGGTCTAAGATGTAGCGTGCTTACCCAGAAGAAGCCTATTCACTCTCAACTTAAAGACACCCAAATTGTAGCTTAGTACGAGCTGGTGGAACTTCCACAGTGTAAGGGTGGATTCCTTTCGTCTCCCGCATTATATGTGACAGACTTTGTATGTAAACTTCAATTTTATCTTGGACCTCATTGTCACTCTCCATCAGGTGTGATGAGGTCAACTGCAAACGCATTTTATATATATAAAAAAATGCGAATTTCCAAAAGTCATAAGTAGAGGTTTCAATGGTTATAGATTTAAGCCACATGTTTGGAGATATTAAGTTATATACTTTGTTTGAATCAGCATTTATATATCTATTGTAATGCACGCCACCGCTCCCGATTTTCGGCCACTCTCATCCCACACCAGCCAGCCTTCGAATGTCATCATCCCATCTTGTAGCAGGGCGCAGGCTGGCGCAGCGACCCTAAGCGAGTCTTGGCATCTGATAATAAAAGCCTCCATCTAGAGCGATCCTGCGCCAACTCCTGCCAGTCATCAGATTGGAGTCCACGCAAATCTTAATCCACTTCGTCCCTCCAGCGGTACCTGGGTCGGCCAACTGGCTTTCGACCATTTGGCCGTCCCAGGTGTGCTCTTTTTGCCGCACAAACTTCTCCCATTCTTATTTTCAGTTACTTACTTACTTACTACGCTGTCTCAGCGACCCGAAGTGGATCTTGGCCTCCGACACGAGAATTCGCCACTCCGCTCTCTTCTCAGCCACCTCTTGCCAATCCGGCCTTTGAAGGTGACCAAGATCCTTCTTGACCTGGTCCATTCACAGTATCTGAGGCGCCCCACTGGGCGCTTCCCGGTAGATCGACCCAGGTAAGCTCGCTTAGCAGCACGATCTGACTCCATTCTCTAAGTGACCGAGCCAGCGCAGCCTTGCTGACTTTGTCTCGCCCATTATATATGGTTCGGCGACAAACTCTTCGATTTCGGCGTTTTTTCTTAGTCTCCAGTAGCGCTACCATGAGTTGACATCTAAAACTGACATAACGTAAACGATTGCTCTGTCTCTCTCAAATGCATCACAATGAAAGAGACAAAGCGATAGTTTTCGATAGCGAGGATAGTATTTCAAACTCATGGTAGTGCTACTGGTCCCGTCGTCGCATTTGGTCGGCCCTAGGATTTTCCGGAACACCTTCCTTTCTGCCACTAGCTGTTTCTCCTCCTCATTGAGTGTTTTTTTTTTATACTAGAGGCGGCAAACGAGCAAGCGGGTCACCTGCTGGTAAGTAATCACCGCCGCCCATGAACATCTGCGAGATCAGAGAGGTCGCTGATGCGTTGCGTTGTTTGAGTCCATTTTGAGTTAGGTCACTTTTATTCTAAAGGTGTGACATGGTTAAAGGGATGTAAATGTTCACAGATACACCCTGTAGCGGGCGTATGCGGGTTAACGTATAACCCGATACGGTACTCCCGCATCGATATCTATGAACATTAATGAGATTACGGCTGCGCTCACACCGTCGCGGAATGTGTCCAGAGTTATCGAATCAAATCATTTATCGTTGATCCGCCGCATTTCAAAACGGCCGTGTTAGAAAGAGAGGCAGAGAACCAAAGTTATCGACATAGCTCATCGGATTAGCAAGCTGAAGTGGCAGTGGGCTGGCCACATCTGCCGCAGAACTGACAACCGTTGGGGTAAACGAGTTCTGGAGTGGAGACCGCGTCTCGGTAAACGTAGTGTAGGACGACCTCAGGCCAGATGGAGTGATGATCTGCGCAAGAGGGCTGGCTGGAGCTGGATGCGAGTAGCCGAAGATCGATCAAAGTGGCGAGCATTTGGAGAGGCCTATGTCCAGCAGTGGACTGCAACAGGCTGATGATGATGATGATGATGTGTTAGAAAACAGCTAGCAGTGATGTAATACGGCGGATTATACGATCTGGCTGCGACATATATAGTCAAGCCGACGTTTACAGAATCTATCTCGTTATAAATACACTAGTGGCCCGCCCTCACTTCGCTTCGGGACCGTAATTCAGAAATGAAGCTATAGATGGCGCTGTGCTCAATAACATCGCGCAAGCGTTTCGTATTTTCGGTTTACCTATAAGCCTTGTCGTAGTCTATAGAAGTTATCTCTTTATAAATAGTACAGAAGAAGATATAGATTAGCTTTGGCCCGCGGCTTCACTTCCCTAAAATGGGGGTTGAGAAAGGGACAAAAAGTAGCCTATGTTACTTTCCATCCCTTAAACTATCTTCACTTAAAAAATCACGTCAATCCATCGCTCCGTTTTGCCGTGAAAGAAAGACAAACATACAGACAGACACATTTTTCCCATACATATCCATACTATTTATAAAGAGATAACATCTATAGACAACGACAAGGCTTATAGGTAAACCGAAAACACGAAATGCTTGCGCGATGTAATTAAGCACAGCGCCATCTATTGGTTAATTTCTGAATTACGGTCCCGAAGCGAAGTGAGGGCGGGCCACTAGTATATTATGAAGGATAAACGTTATGCTTCGGTGTAACCATCTCCCTCTAACTCAGTTAGGGGGTGGAAGTCACCCTAAATGAATAACGCCTTTTACCAGATCGCGTCTAATTAATTCAATAACACCCCGGCATTCCCGTGACGGCCGCCATCAACTATAGATAGATAAATATTCTTTTTGATAGATAGATATTGATGATAGATAGATAAGTTTTTAAACTTTCGCGTTGCATTATACAAATACTTCATATAAACGGGACTAAAAGCGACGAAAATTACTAAGTATACTCCGATTCATAATCATGTAATATTAACTGACAGTTGGCGGGTTGCTGCGTTATCGTAATACAAAAATAGTGTCGGTCGTGAGTAATCGAAAAGTTCAATTGCGATTCAATTGCTTTTCATTTTCTTTTCATGACATGAGTTAATATTGAAGGTTACATTTGGAGGCTGATTGATGTCCAAACTTCTAACTAAATGTACGAAGTGTGTTAAAATGTAGTCATTCAATAAAATAAATTTTAAGTATTTACAAATAAAATAATCGAATCCAAAAACTTGGTTACATAAACACATTTTCAAAGGAGCTTAAAATTATTAAAAATTAAAGCTAACCATAAAATCATAAACTAAACTCTAATTTTTTATCACGCGAACCTAACTGACAGATGCCATTGTGTCATTCCCATACATTAGGGTGATCGAGACAGTGATTGCCCACTTAAGAAAATTATGCAAAGTTTTATGTCTATTAAATCCTTTATTTTAACAATTGGGTAGCAGTATGCGACTTTTATATAACATTGGTAGTTTAGCTTTGAGATAAGTTAGCAACAATTCAAATATCTAAAGAATATTTGTAAATATATCGTTTTGCAAAAAAAAACTTAAAATTTGTACTGAAAATTCAGTGATTGCCCACCCCCTCTAAATACTAAATGGAATGTTTTTTATACCATGATAACTGCTTCAAATGATACATCAAAGCTTTAACTAGCTCGTTGTTTAGCTTTCACATTCAAAAAATAAAATAAAAGTGACACAATCATTAAAACTACTAAGTGTATCCGATTCTCCTAAGGAATTCGAGTTTTTTGAAGAGACGAATACCTGCTGTGCAAAAACAGCCAATATAACATATATTTTTTGAAATGTTGACAAATTTCTTATTTAGAATTCTGATAAAGAGTAGGGTAGTGTTATTTTACGGATTTAATTCAAAACTACTCCTTTGAAAATATGTTAAAATCTACGTTAACCTTAAACCTGGCAATCACTGTACCCTGGGCAATCACTGTCTCGGTTCCCCTATATAACCTTTTAAAAAATGCAAAATGTCAAAACTTAATTAAAGGTTATGAGTAAAATCTTAACATCTAAAATTTTCAATAATAAATTCAATTGTTCGCTCACATTTCAATTATAACAGCACTAGTGCACTTAGGAGGCAACATTAAAAAAAATAAAGGTCGATTGTAGCTGTCAGTTTATATTACATTATTATGAATCAGAGTATACATTCTAGCACTTACTGCTTGACGTTTCGACTGCGTTACAACTAGGGGTGTTAGGGAGCTCCGTAACCGTAACCGAAACTATCGGATATCCGATATAAAAAATCATCCGTAACCGTAACCGAATCCGAAATGAAAGTTTCGGATAGTATCGGATAGGGGCGGAGCCTAATTGAGACACGTTATGACAAGTTGTTTTGATCGGCCGGCCGCTGCCAGTGCCGACACACAATATTTTCTTTTAATACGAAATTACTGATTCAGTATAAGTAATAATTTTGTTATTACATTTTCATTTTAGGTGTTTTTGATCTAAAACATCTAAAATTTAGATAATACTCAATATAATATAATTAGTTATATTTATTTTTATTTTAAATAGCTGTAATAATTACTCACAGACTGATTATAATTCCTGCCAAAAACGATATAAAACTACTTTATTACCTATTAGTATTTTACTTTTAAATTCCTTAAAAATATAATATCCGTAACCGAAACTAACGGATAATCCGAAATAATTTATTATCCGTATCCGTAACCGTATCCGGTATAACAATCATTCATATATCCGTATCCAATCCGTAACCGAAATTTCATATCCATAACATCCCTAGTTACAACAGCCGTGGTCACAAGCGGACTCCACTTTCGCTTCGCTTGTGACCACGGCTGTTGTAACGCAAACGAAACGTCAAGCAGTAAGTGATAGATAGATGTTCTTTATTGCACAGAAACAGAATACATGATTGAAACAACAGCAATAAACAGTACAATAAGGCGGTCTTATCGCTTGTACCGATTTCTTCCAGACAAACTTTAGGTAGAGGAAAGAAAACAGTATGTTGGTAATGGGCTATATTTCCATGGTGACTTCTTTTTTTAGGGTTCCACAGCCACATGACAAGAAACGGAACTCATATTGGACACCTTTTGGGCCAGAATAGCCACAGAGTGGGAGCCAAAAATCGACGGCGGCCACGAGGTAGACCGAGGAGGCGATGGCGGGATGAGCTCGACACCTATAGCCTGGTCTCCACTCAAGGACTTTACGGCTCCAACGGTTGTCAGTTCTGCGGCTAATGTGACCAGCGCACTGTCACTTCAGTTTGCTAATTCGGTGGGCTATGTCGGTGACTCTGGTTCTCTGTCGGATTGCATCATTCCTGATGCGGTCCTTCAGAGATACTCCGAGCATTGCCCTTTCCATATACCTATAGTATCAGCCTATATACTGTCTCACTGCGGGGCAAAGGCCTCCATCATAGCAATCAAGTCATCGCTACTATGATGGGGTTAGGCTTAATCACTACGCGTGCCTAATGCGGATTGGTGATCACAAACCCGAACTGTGTTCGAAAAATTCGAAACGTACTTTTGCTCGACCCGGGAATCGAACCCGGGACCCCGAGATCACGGCCAGGTACTTAAACCACTAGACAAACGGGGATATACCTATAGTATCTGCCTATATACTGTCCCACTGCGGGGCAAAGGCGTCCATTATAGTAATCAAGTCATCGCTACTATGATGGGGTTAGGCTTAATCACCACGCTCGCCTAATACAGACCTACCTATAGTTGATACCTATTCTTTTAACAAAATAGTACAAATAAAAAAAAGTAAAAAAACTAAAACCCAACTACGACAAAAAACGACGCTGAAATCCGCAGTCACACGTTGTGAAAGAGCTACGGTAGGTAGGTAGGTATATGTAACGTGTGACTACGCCTTTCCAAACATGAAAATTTATCTCTACATAGTAGAGTCGTAGTTGGGTTTTAGTTTTTTTACTTTTTTTTATTTGTACTATTTTGGTATCCAAGTGCTAGTAATATATATATATATATATATTCAAAATGTACAAGTCAAGCGCTATCAAATGATACCAAACACGGCATATTTATCATAACTTTATTTTTTTACTCTGTATGTTTTGTCCGTTAGAGGGCGCCACATTAGATTTAGTGAAACCTCATATAGCCTATAACCAGCGGACAATTAAGACGCTTATAATGATATGTCATTTATCGAATTCTAATAAGTAGTTTAGAAGTTACGTGGAAACAGATGAACATACATACATACATACATAGCCTGTCAAAATCATAACCCTCCTTTTGCTTTGCCGTAGTCGGGTAAAAATGGCACGTTCCTGCCTACGTAACAAGGTTTTCCAGCTTGATTATGCCAGGCAATTTTCTTTCCTAACCCCTTCAGGCATGCATTAAGCTGTACAAAATTCATAAAGGATTTCTCGTTGCATTTTAATCCGGCTTGAGCTTCCTAATGGAATTAGGTATGACTTGTTAAGTTCTTTTGTGTTCGTAACCTAAGCTTAGCACAAACTTTAGCAGTGCGAGAGCCACGCTTCGGCGTGAATGGGCCTCAGCAGATATGTCGCAGTCATCTGGTTTAATCAGCTATTTGATTAGATGACTAGACCGTTCATTGAATTGCGAATTTTAATTGAATGACTAAAGGACAACTCATCAAGTTGTTTAATATAACGTTCAACTTCTTGACTGAACGTCATTTATCATAGTCGTTGAATGCGATATATTATACTGACTGATAAGTTCGAAATTTTAGATGAAATAAAATATGACATGACATAATAACACACATTAATAGGATTTTTTTCGCAAAAAAAACATCAACACAGTGCTATTTTATTCGATCTGTACCGGCTGTTTGACACCATCTTTGTTTCGATGAGCACCAACGCCGCAGTGGAAAAAAAATGTACTGACTTATTTTACGTCCGCTATGTTACAATCCGCTAATTTGTTGGAAGTTGAGTGAGGCTTGTTCATTCAACGTTCGGCCTAGTCATTCAATTAAACGTTGCTTTTCAATGAACGCGCTAGTCATCCAATCAAATCTGATTCAACCAGATGACTGCGACATATACAGGACCTATTCTTCCCATGTTGTGTAGTCCAAATAAAAATTCCGTCCATCTCCTTGCCCCTTTAAAAAGGCAATTACTCCAAAATGGCCGCCATCGTTAAGGACACCAATAACCCGATAACAAATGATCCTTTTTCTAAAAATAAAAATGTCCAGAAGCCACGAAGCAATTAGCTCTCGTTAATGAACAAGAGCTCATTATGGGATGTCTTTGGAAAATAATTTGAAGCGTCCAACGCTTTGGGTATGGTAATCTTCCTTCCTATATAAGGAATCCCATCAAAAACATAAATGTGAAATGGTAGACCGTACAAATGTTTAATAATTAATTTTTGAAAAAAAAAACCGACTTCACGACTACATCCACAATTGAACATTGAAGTATTTTTTTTTTTGTTTTTTTTTTTCAAAAATCCTGAGTAAATTTTGATAAAAATGGGACCACCTTTGAATGATGGCCTACCAAACAAAAAAGTAATCATAAAAATTCATTCATAATTGGCGGAGAAATCGAGTAACATACATACAAAAAAAAAACATATGGGTCGAATTCAGTCAAAAGGTTCATGTAGGGTTGTTAGCTAGTGCCCTGTGGCTAGGGGCGTTAAGAATACTGCCAAGGTATTCCCGGCCTGTCGTAAGAGGCAACTAAACGGGTTTCGGAGTACGTGAGCATGCCACTACTGGGGAGTGGCTTGCTCAGGATCACGACTCCGCGAGGGAAAAAATCCTACTGGGTCTCCTGGTAGGTCGCGCATTTGGGAAGGGCTGCATTGCGCCAAACATTTTGGCTCAAAGTGGCGAGCGCGATTTGCGGCACGGTCCAGTCCCGGCTGTGGGGTATCCGACCGCGATTGCGCTGAGATGGACACCCCAGGGGTTTTAGTTAGGGTTAGAGTCCCACACACCACCTTGTCCCCCACATGTGGCAAGGAGAAGGCCATGATGGTTTCCCCTGGGAAAAAAAAAAAAAAAGCGTTGTTAGCTAAGACTCGCTAGTCTAAGCTAACAACCACCTGGAAAACTAAGTGCTTGATTTGCCATGATATGACGCTTCACACGAGTATTATGGCGAATCAAGCACTTTCCAAATTCGACATCTGCATGAGTTAAGAAGAGTTAGGTGGAAGTATTTCCTTTTTTGGCCAATTAAGCCGAGAAGCATCAAAGGTTTCCGTATTGAAGATTCACGCCAATTCGCGTTCAATTTGAGACATTTTTATGGTTCCTATCGTAGGGTTGTGGCGTTTTTCACGATCTATGGATATAGGTATATCGATAATAATGTCCTTTATTTCATTTTTTTTTGCAAGCATTTGTACGTAAAGCCACACATCAAAGTATACAAAACTGTCAAATTTCATCAATCAACTCTCGTCTTACTGTCATACACATTAAGTTGAATATCAATTGAGGTAATTTGACAGGTTATGGTAACCTGATATGTGGCTGACTGTATCTATGGCGCATTTGGTATTGACCCTGCCTCATACGCCAAAGATCATGGGTTCGATCCTTACCCTGGACAAACATTCGTGTGATGAACACTTGTGTTTGTTCATTGTCTGTGTGTTATTATGTATTTAAGTATTATATTTGTGATCCTCTGTTGTCTGATATCTGTAACACGTGCTAAGTGCTTGAGCTACTTAGTACAGAGTCAGATCAATGTCCGTCGATCAATGTCGACGGCCTCGATGGCGCAGTGGCTAAGGTGTTCGCCCGAAGCGCGAAAGGTCCCGGGTTCGATTCCCGGTCAAGTCAATTTAGGAGACTACATTTTCTAAGTTGTCTTGGGTCTGGGTGTTCTGGGTTGACGCCCCCAGTTATTTATCGACACCTGATACTCATAATACAGGGGTTGCCCTAGTTTGAGACCAGGTGATTGGTGTGGCGCATTTATTATTATTTATTAATTTTATTATTAATGTATGAAATGTTGTGTGAAATTATTTAACTACGCCACTAGTTTACTCATATAGGCCGAACAGGTTAATTTACAATTGAATTTATGCTTTAAATTAATGGCTATTAGTCGATATATTTGCTTGAGTCGATAACATTTTCCCCATCCCTACATTTTTATCTTTCTAGAGAAGAATTGAAGCCTTTTCATGTCACCTTTAGGTAGGTATTTGCGTTTGTCACTCGGCATTTCCTCTTGATTTCTTTCGTAGAACTTAACCTTTCTGGAAGGTTTATTTAGGCCAGTATTGATCTAGTCAGATTTGGAGAGACGTCACGCTGTTTATTTTATAACTAGACTTCGCCCGTAGCGTTGCTTACGCAGTTTTAAAGCACACATACATTTTAGTTTTTTTTTTATGTGATAGGTAGCAGACGAGCAGGCGGATCACCTGATGGTAAGCGATTACCGCCGCCCATGGACACCCGCAACACCAGAGGAGTCGCAAATGCGCTGCCGATCTTTTAAGAAGGAATACGCTCGCTTTTTGAAGGTTTGTAGGTTGTATCGGTTCGGAAATACCGCTGGTGACAGTTCATTCCATAGTTTTGTAGTTCGAGACAGAAAGTTTCTTGAGAAACGCACAGTTAGATAGATAGATATCGTTTATTGGCCACAAAAGCAAAAAAACAAAGAAACAAATTACATTGACATACACAACAATACAAGGTAGGTACATACAGTGGTATTACAAAATAGAAGTAATTTTTGCGGCCAACAAGGCACAACCTCAGCATTTGCTACAGCAGCTAGGGGCCGCTGCGGCGCTGATTTTCAGGCTGAGCCTTGGGCGACGTAAAGTGCGTCATACGAGAGGACATACAAAAAGAAAAAGAAAGAAAAACTAATAATAATAGAACATTAAAAGAGTTAAAGAAGTTTCCAACTGAATCATCGTTACATTATAGAAATTACCCGAAACTTGAGTCTCCTCACCGCCGAGATAGAGGTAGATTTGCATACAGATAAGAAAAACTCAGAGTAGCGTCCTTAGATTCGAACCTAACCACTTTCCTTTCAGATTTAGGTTAGGATCTCCCTTTAGGTTGAAATTTCGAAATTTTCTTTAGAAACTATCGATAATTTAAAAAATAATCGTAACATCACTATTTCACAGACAAAACAGGTGAAGTTAAATAAAAGCTATAATAAAGTCAGTTTCTTTCCTTGTTTGTATAATTCCTCTTTGCAACTGTATCTGGACAAATGTTTAGGCAAGGACCTAATTTGAAGCGTATTACGACCGAATCAGACTTCCCCTCTCTTTCACACGCGGTGAGCGCGCCGTTGTTTGAATGCGACAGGTAATCTCAGTCGTTACAGGGACGGGTTCAATGTAATCACCTGTTTATAACTATGACGTACGCGATGAGTTTAGATCAAAGGGATAGATTTTACGATGGGAAGCAAGAGTGCACAGAATTCGAGTACAAGTCCCCAAAAACCGTAGAGATGAAATTTTAGTGAAACTCCAATCTCAGGACGTCTTACCATCAGGTGAATCGTCTGTTCGTCTGCCGCTTATCTCATAATAGTAAAAATAACAAGTACATAATATAGGACCGTAGGACGAAGCATTTATTTAGTGGTCACCGGCTGCTTTAGTACAAATCGAAACGCACAAACGCTAGTGCGTTGTACGAATAACGTAGCGCCATCTGTTGGCGCGGAACTAACCTTATTATTACAAATGGCCGACAATGGCGCCTTTTACAGCAGGCTATAGAATATTTTTACATACAATTTTATATTTGTCTAATTATTTATGGTTTTAACTTTATGTATTTATTTTTGCATTTGTCTTTTACTAATGTACTTATTTTATTTAACACTAGTGGCCCGCCCTCACTTCGCTTCGGGACCGTAATTCAGAAACGAACCAATAGATGGCGCTGTGCTCAATTACATCGCGCAAGCTCGACCCGGGAATAGAAACCGGGACCCCAAGATTATGGCCCGGTATTTAAACCACTGGACCAACAGAGCGTCCGGCATCCAGAAATTAGCAAAAAAAAACCACTAAACTTCAAGACAATTACTCACAGAAGTTTCATTCACCGCAAAATCTAATTTATTTTCACTTGTTACTTACCTAAATTGGGACGGTTTACAACTTTCAGGGTATTGGTGAGACAACTTGGCAACTGTTCCAATGGCCGCCATACTGTACTTAAACAATTACCAAATAGCCAATATAATGGTAATAATAATTACTGTACTGTTATTACTAGTACGTACTTACCAGTCAGCGTCGTATACAGGATGTATCTGTGAACTGTGTAGGCTGATACTTTTATTTTTTGGATATATGAATAGTGAAAACCGAATTTAGATCATAAAATTTTCTTCTATACTATTTATAAAGAGATAACTTCTATAGACAACGACAAGGCTTATAGGTAAACCGAAAACACGAAACGCTTGCGCGATGTAATTGGACACAGTGCCATCTATTGGTTCATTTCTGAATTACGGTCCCGAAGCGAAGTGAGGGCGGGCCACTAGTCTCTAGATACAATTCCATACTGAAAGCGTAAGAAAAAGTCATTCCAACAGCGCTGTCATTAGTAGTTTTAATATTATTATTATTTTTTGTTTTCCCAGGGGTAACCATCATGGCCTTCACCTTGTCACATGTGGGGGACAAGGTGGTGTGTGGGACTCTAACCCTAACCAAAACCCCTGGGGTGTCAATCTCAGCGCAATCGCGGTCGGATTCCCCACATCCGGGACAGGACCGTACCGCAAATCGCGCTCGCCACTACGCCAAATCGTTTGGCGCAATGCTTCTGATGCACGACCTACCAGGACACCCGGTAGGATTTTCCCTCAAGAGTCGCGACACTGAGCAAGCCACTCCCCAGTAGTGGGAATGCTCACGTACTCCGAAGGCCCGATTAGTCGCCTCTTACGACAGGGAATACCTTGGCAGTATTCTCCTAAGAATACATATATATGAGAGAGAAGCCAATAGAAGAATTCAGCTAGGCTGGGCAGCATTTGGTAGGCTTCGTCAAGTCTTCTCGTCACCCATCCCTCAAAGTCTTAAGTCGAAAGTCTTCGACCAGTGCGTCCTCCCAGTCATGACTTACGGTGCCGAGACGTGGACACTCACGGCTGGACTAATCCACCGGTTTAAAGTCGCTCAAAGAGCTATGGAAAGGGCTATGCTTGGAGTATCTTTGAAGGACCGCATCAGAAATGATATAATTAGACAGAGAACCAGAGTCACCGACATAGCCCACCGAATCAGCAAACTGAAGTGGCAGTGGGCTGGTCACATTAGCCGCAAAACTGACAACCGTTGGAGCCATAAAGTCCTTCAGTGGAGACCGCGACTCGGCAAACGTAGTATTGGACGCCCTGCGACAAGATGGGATGACGATATTCGAAGGCTGGCTGGAGTGAGCTGGATGAGAGTGGCTGAAAATCGGGAGCGGTGGCGTGCATTGGGGGAGACCTATGTCCAGCTGTGGACGAGCGTGGGTTGCTGATGATGATTCTCCTAAGTCCTATGGCCCGCTCCATACTATAAAAGTTGTCTATCTACAACACTGTAGTTTTACTATAGACTTCAGTGTAAACTAAGCTTGTAACAGTTAATTTGTAATGGCCGCTATTGCTGAAGCCAAGAGCAATATTTCAGCGTTCAGTGATAACCCTCGACCGCAATTTACGTCCGAACAGACAGACATGAGCACAGTTTAATGATGTTCGCAACACTTGTTCTAAAACTTGCTTTAGTTCCAGCAATACAGGGTTTAAAGTATCAGCTTAAATCTTAGATTAAAGATTTTATTTAATGCCTAAATACTGTTCCACTGCAGGGCAAATGCATCCATCATAGAAATCTAGTCATCGTATAATGCGATTAGGCTTAATCACAGCGCTTGCCTTTTTTTATGTGATAGATGGCAGACGAGACAAGCGATTGCCGCAGCCCATAGACACTCACTACACAAGTGGAGTCACAACTCTACGTTTTTTTATGTGATAGGTAGCAGACGGGCAGGCGGATCACCTGATGGTAAGCAATTGCCGCCGCTCATGGACACCTTACATAAACAAAAATAAAATACTAAATATGGAATCTAGAAGATCATTCCACTTCGCCACGCTTCTATTTGGTATAGTCAAAAGTCGCAAGCCTCTGTATCTTTATGATAAAATTATCTGGTCCTCTCGGACACGACTCGGCCGTATGCTTGTCCCTTCACATCGTACTACAGCATTTAAAGGAAGTTTTAAATATACTGCCGCTAAAATTTGGAACAATATACCTCCCCCTGTACTCCACTCACCTTCAATTAATATGTTTAAGGTAAATTTTAAAAAGTATATCCTTAAAACACAATTAGGCGGTTAAGGAATATACACTCGCACACCACATACACGCACACATACACACACACACACACACACACACACACACACTGGCACGCAGACCATTTTCTCACACACACTATTTACTTACATACCATTTACTCACATACCTACACACACAATCTGCTCTCGTATTCTCCACTCAAACTTTCAACATCCTTACTATGCATAATATTCATACACGCATTCATACACAATTAATTTCATTACAATAATTTAAGGTAGCAAAGAAAGAATTTAAAGTACATAAGAAAGATTATTATATACAATATTAAAAATAAGTGCAATTGTTTAGTTTAAGCGTGAAGCGCATTTAAAATATATTATAATACATAGAAATCGATTCGGTCCCTACTGAAAATCAGCGCTATGGCTCAGGCCATAGCTTAATGCTGAGTAGGGTCCGATTCGACACTTAGCTCATTGTTTTATTTGTGAATTTGTTTCTCTTGTAATATTTGTTAAGTGTCGAATAAATTATTTTCATTTCATTTCATTTCATTTCATTTCATTTCATTTCATTTCACCTGCAACACCAGTGGAATTACAAGTGCGCTGCCACCTTTTATCCCCTTCCCCCCGGGTGGGCATCCGGTACCCTCACTCACTTGGCGAAACACTGCTTCACGCCGGTTTTCTGTGAGGCAGTGGTATCACTCCGGTCGAGCCGGCCCATTCATGCCGAAGCGTGGCTCTCCCACAGTTAAACTACTGCGTTTAGGCCTAGGAGAGCAGAATTTTCTGTGTTGCCAATATTTTAGCCCCCCTGGGTCTCTACCCTCTACCCGAAACACAGCGCAGGCGCTGCTTCACGCCGATCGTCTGTGAGGCCGTGGTATCACTCCTATCGAACCGACCCATTCATGCCGAAGCGTGGCTCTCCCATGGTAAAAATGTGGACTGGTGATGACATACAAGAGCTATGTTCGAAAAATTTTAAACATACTTCTTGTGAGCTTAATGATGATGACAAAATAATTAAGCGGTGTTAAGGGGCTATACGAATGAAACTAAACCGCTAAGCTTTTTACACTGATTGTGGCGAAAATACGATATTTTTTAAGAAAGCAAAACAGTACAGACTTAGATAAATATAAATTGAATTTTTCAGGATGCAATACTATAAAACACGCGACAAGTGTAACAATAATGTCAATTATTGC
This sequence comes from Cnaphalocrocis medinalis, assembly GCA_014851415.1. Taxonomy (NCBI): domain Eukaryota; kingdom Metazoa; phylum Arthropoda; class Insecta; order Lepidoptera; family Crambidae; genus Cnaphalocrocis; species Cnaphalocrocis medinalis. The sequence continues at coordinate 6,110,267 of CM026301.1, read as the reverse complement.
TATAAGTGGCCGTTTTTAGCAATAATTAACATTATTGTTACTTGTCGCGTGTTAGAAATATTGTATTGCATCTTGAAAAATCCAATTTACTTGGATTATTGGAAATATTACATTTTCGCCACAATCAGTGTAAATAGGTTGGCGGTGCTAGTTTCATTCGTATAGCCCCTAAAGTCTTATCGAGTTTCTGTGTATAGTTTAAACTGTACAGTACTAGTTTTAGTACCGCAAGTGTTATGAACATTATTAAACTGTGCTTACGTCTGTCTGTTTGAACGTAAATTGTGGTTAACGAGGGTGGAATAGAATAATATTTACTGTTATTATTATTTATTTAAAAGTTTATTGCACAACACTTCGTACATCATCATCATCATCATCAGCAACCCATACTCGTCCACTGCTGTACATAGGTCACCCCTAATGCGCGCCACCGCTCCCGATTTTGGCCACTCTCATCCAGCTCACTGCAGCCAGCCTTCGAATGTCAGCATCCCATCTTGTCGCAAAGCGTCCAACAGCACGCTTACCGAGTCGCGGTCTTTACAAGTCCGTTGTCAAGGTCCGCTTGTGACCACGATTGCTTTAACGCAGCCGAAACGTCAAGCTGTAAGTCCTTACCTACATAATCATGTGCTTAACGTCGTAACATCCAAAAATTTTTTAATACGCTATATATATCGATGAAACGAGCGCCGTCAACCTATTTACACTGATTGTGGCGACAATATGATATTTTTTTTAAAAGTAAAACATCAAACTTAGATGCAAGTAGATAGAATTTTTCAAGAAGCAATACTTACAATATTTTTAACACGCGACAAGTAACAATAATGTTAATTATTGCTAAAAGTGGCCGTTTATAGCAATAATGAACTTTATTGTTTCTTGTCACGTGTAAAAAATATTGCATTGCATCTCAAAAAATTCAATTTACTTGCATCTAAGTTTGTAATGTTTTACTTAAAAAAATATATCATAATGTCGCCATTGTAGCCCCTTAAAAGGCAAAAACAATTGATGTTTATTGTGTCTGCTGCGTGGACCTTACGACTTTAAAATTAACGTCACGTTAATTGACGAAATAATGTTAACGAAATGTTTTCAAAGGGTTCACTGGACATTTTTCACGACTCAGTACCGGCCTTTAAGCGGAAGCTGGCCGAGCTCGTTAGTCTATAGGCACCTAATTATATTTGGTTTAGATTTTTTAGTTTATTTTATTTTTACCCATTTCTTTCTTTTAGTATTTTTTTTTATATTTAATTTTTAGTTTTATGTTAGTTATTACTGTTTACGTGTTACTGTAAATGTTGTGTACACCTGTAATTGGTATATGTATAAGAATATTGTGTTGTATCGTATCTATTTTGTAGTGTGTTATATGTATACTGTTGGTGTGCCTTATCAAATAAATAAATAAATAAATTCCTGTCTCTTCTTTTTTATAAATGAAACAGCTAGAAGCTATGTCTATATATATTGTGCCTGTACTTCCAAGATCCCCTGCGACATAATTATGTCACGGTTTTTCTATCACCCTCAGACATGTAGGTCACAAATGGAATCACTCTTCCTGAGTACACGGTTGTCGCGAAATCTTTTTTCTCGAAAGCGGAGTGTACCTATCGAGTCGAGTTGATTGATGATATCAAACATGCTATGTTGTGTATTAGGTATATTTTTAAAGGAAAATGATTCCTAAAAATATACCAGAATATAACTTTACCTTGAATAAAATTATACAAGGAAACAGCAATGTACACACACGAGGAAAGGTAGATTTAGGGACTTAATTTTGAAATTATTATTTACTTAATTTTGAATAGTAACTTTTTACCACCCTTTTAACCCCTTACAACCCCCTTTTCGCACTAAAAAGTAGCCTATGTTCTTTTTCAGGGTCTAGATCATCTGTATACCAAATTTCATTTAAATCCGTTCAGTAGTTTTGGCGTGAAAGAGTAACAGACAGACAGAGTTACTTTCGCATTTATAATATTAGTTATAGTAGAAGATCCGAACTTAAGTCGACCTTCACCGAGCTGATAATTGAATGAAATATCCTTTATGACAAATTTTATATACTAGAAAATATATTAAAAATAGGTTTGCTAAAAAAATCCTGGACAGACTATTTTTAATTATTTTTTTAAAAATAATATTTAACTAAATTTTGCAACATTAAGATATAATAAGAAAATTTTCATTCTTACTTAAAGTATAAAACGTATAGAATGTGCCGCCATTGGGTTGTCTATTATTTACCTGGACAGAGTACTCGGTTGTCAGGTATAAACAGGTATGTCGATGGCAGTTACCTTCACTTGAAATGATAATAAAAAAAAAATTATACCAATGTAAGCGCTCTTTTAAGAATGAAAACTTTCTTATTATCTTAATGTTGCAAAATTTAGTTAGTTATTATTAAAAAAAAAAATTAAAAATAGTCTGTCCAGGATTTTTTTAGCAAACCTATTTTTAATATATTTTCTAGTATATAAAATTTGTCATAAAGGATATTTCATTCGATTATCAGCTCGGTGAAGGTCGACTTAAGTTCGGATCTTAGACTATTAGGATTTGATGTTAAATTATGTTAAATTTTTGTCGTTTTAAGCCCTAAGTCTCCACAATAGGTACCTCAAATAAAGCCCCTTTAGCATGTTCCTAAGTTCCATACCCCTGAGTCCGATCTTTGTAACATTCATTATTGCCAGGTGAATAATCTTTTTAGCATCTGATTTTTATTTTGCTTAATAATAAAAATCGACATTCTAGCCCGACAGACATCAGCAGATTCTATGTTTTTACATTCATAAGTATTGCTTCATCTTAAAATTTATTGTACTACAAGATAGCAATAAATATAAATATTACGACTATGACTATGTCGAAAATCACGAAATTTCTCGTCGAAGACACGTCGTATCTCACACACCCCCTGCTTAAGGGGCTACACGAATGAAACTAGCGCCGCCAATCTATTTACACTGATTGTGGCAAAAATACGATATTTTTTAAGGAAGCAAAACATTACAGACATAGATAAAAGTAAATTGAATTTTTCAAGATGCAATACAATATATAAAAAACACGCGACAAGTAACAATAATGTCAATTATTGCTAAAAGTGGCCGTTATTACGCTGGTCCTCAGTAGTCCTCACACTAGGCTAGGCCTTTAACTTAACTGTGGGAGAGCCACGCTTCGGCATGAATGGGCCGGCTTGACCGGAGTGAACACCACTACCTCACAGAAAACCGCCGTGAAGCAGCTCCTGTGCTGTGTTTCGCCGAGTGAGTGAGGGTACCGGAGGCCCACCCGGGGGGAAGGGGATAAAAGGTTGGCAGCGCACTCCACTGGTGTTGCAGGTGTCCATGAACGGCGGCAATTGCTTACCATCAGGTGATCCGCCTGCTCGTCTGCTGCCTATCACATAAAAAAAAGGCCTACCCTGTGGGTAATACGACTACGGATAGTTTGAGAATCAACGCGTAAAAAACGAACAAAAGCAACCGTCAAGAATATCCACAGGCGTAAATAACATTTATAAACATTGAGTCAGATGGACAATAAACACCTAATTACGAGGGCGGATCGGAAGCAGTGAATCAGAGGGTATTTTTAAGTTAGGTTTTTTTCGATGTGTCCAAATTTCACAACTGTTCTACTACATACACCAAAGCAATCTAAGTTTAATTAGTTTTATAGATGCGGATTTTTTTTTTGTGATAGGTAGCAGACGAGCAGGCGGATCACCTGATGGTAAGCAATTGCCGCCGCCCATGAACACATGCAACAAGTGCGCTGCTAACCTTTTATCCCCTTCCCCCCCGATGGGCCTCCGGTACCCTCACTCACTCGGCGAAACAGCACTGGCTGCTTCACGCTGGTTTTCTATGAGGCAGTGGCCGGTCGAGCCGGCCCATTCATGCCGAAGCATGGCTCTCCCACAATTAAATAGGATAGGATTTTTAAATTCTCATTTGACACATTTTTCCCACAGCCATAAAATATAAAAAAAATATAGGGACGAATTTAAAATTTTCTGCTCATTTGACACATTTTGTTTTCCACCTAACGTTATAAGCTTTTTTTAAGAAAAGTATATAATAGCCATACAATATTTAAAAAAATAACAAATTACATAATAAAGAGGTGGATTAAAATTTTCTACCCATTTGACACTTTTTTTCCACCATCTATTTAAAGCATTATTTAAGGAAGGTAGAGTCATATAATATTAAAAAAAAACACTAAATAAAAGATGCGGTTTTTAAATTTTCTACTCATTTAACACATTTTTTTCTACCATCTGTTTAAGGCATTATTTAAGTAAGATAGAGCCATATAACATAAAATAAAACACTAAAAAATTATAGACGCGGATTTAAAATTTTCTGCACATTTGAGACATATTTTTTTTCTACCATCTGTTTAAAAAAAGATTATTAGTAAAATAAAAAAAAAAGATCCCTCATAGCAGAGCGTAGTTTCGATCTACGGACCTCTGGGTTATGGGCCCAGCACGCTTCCACTGCGCCACTCTGCTCGTGTCTCAATGTGCGAAATTACGCTACACATTGCTGTTGGGTCGATCCAGTGGCGCCGCCATTTGTTTTTAGACGTCATTCATTTGAAGGGTAACAGGCAAAGAACAGGGAATATCCTGTTTACTTTTTTTTTATTTAAGTAATTGGGGACTAAACTACTTACTATATAACTATAAATTATTAAAACGGGAATTAACGCGACGTTTATTTTAATAATGCAACGCGAAAATCTAAAAAACTACTTACTATATAGGTAGGTACTCTGATTCATAATCATGTAAACTGACAGATGTCAATGTGTCATCCCCATACATTATCACTCAATTTGACTCATGCAAAATGTCAAAATGCATAGAAACTTGTCATTGTCATCTGTCAGTTTACTTAACGTCATGATTATGAATCAGAGTATAGGCAAAGATGTGATTCCATAAAATTCAGAAAAAATATATGACATTCCCTGTTCTTTGCATGTACCCTTCACATTGAAAGTCCAATATATTATTTTTCAAATTGTAGTTACAAAATGGAGTTCAAGTGTGTGCGCAAACACTGATGCATTTTAATTCGATAGGACGCCCCAGTGTGACTCAGGTACGAATTTTGGCCCGACTCGGAAATCGAACCCGGGACCCCGAGATCACGGACCGGTATTTAAAGCACTAGACCTAACGGGGCGTTATTTTCGTTTCAGTTTTATTTCACTTTCAGTCGCCATATTATATATTTTTTATGTTGGTACGTACTATTATTACGTACCAACATAAAAATAAACAATGAACCGTGTACATTAATTTAACGGGAACAAATTGTAAGGAACAAATGCCCAATCATGAGGAAAACGGTCGGAAACGGTGAATCATTTGGAATAATAATGTATTTGGAATATAAATTGTTGCAAATGAGCAAATAAGGGAAAGCCTTGACAATCTTTAAGGCAAGAGTGAACAGGCATCTTCTAGGCAAACGCGTGTCATCCTAGACCTCATCGTCACTTTCCATCAGGTGCGATTGTGGTCAAGACCAAGAGTTGGCCTATAGTCTTCTATCTTCTATACTATTTATAAAGAGCATTCTGAACAACATTTGTTCAATAACTGCGGAATTCATCGATATTTTTTTCGAATTCTCATACAAAATTACCAAGTCACGTGATTGACTTTGTAATTTTTTTTAAGTATGCGAATTTCCAAAAGTCGTAGAAACAAATGTTCTTCAGTTCTTCTTTGGTAGAACACGTGGCTTAAGGGATGTAAATATTCACAGATACACCCTGTATAAAAACATACCTATTTTAATTGGCTAGTAAAAATATGTAAGCCCATAGCACAAAATAATTACACACAGAAGGTAGGCTGCCCACTAAGAGCTAATAATGTGTCATGTACTCACGCATGCGCACTAACGGGGAAATGCGCCTTTTCGATCACATTAATCATAGCCTATGACATAAAATTGTCAAACTGTCGAAGTCTGTGGTAGAGGGCCGCGCGCTTATGTACTCATGCCGGGCAACAACCCTAGCATATGTCAACGAACTCTTCTAAATTCAAAATCAGGCTGAGTCTACCTTCTGTGTGTAATTATTTTGTGCCCATGGTCCCATCCCATCGTTTCATAGGAAAATATCCTAAGCGATATTGATCTAATTGACTGGAAAAGCTCGGGCCAATATTAACTGGACTTAAGTGAGATTTCTTCCCAGAATTGGGGTCAGAAGCTAATTTTAACGGTAATTGCTGTTTACTTCAAGTAAAAGGAGAAAATACTGCGACCTCCTTCATGTGGGGGCACGGCAGTGGCACCGCCAAGTTCAGACAAAAGTGACACGACCGCACCATCTTTTTCATGTGGGTGCACGGCAGTGCCACACCGCCAAGTTCAGAAAAAGGGACCGTACCTTCCTTTTCTAGAGGCAATTCAAGCCATTTTAAACACACCAATAACTTTGTATACATTACATTATACACTTGCTTTTATTAAAAAAGAGTTAAAATAATAACAATTCACATTTTCAGAATAGCAGTAGCCTAATTATGTTAGTCTAGAGTGTCTGCTAACTCCATACCAAATTTCATTAAAATCGCTAACATATTTTTGGTGAACTTTGAATTAAATTTAAAAATAAATTCTCTCGGTTGGAGATTTTTTTTTAATTACGTACGTAAGATGTATTATAGTGCTCAAAGTGTGTGCGCAAATACAGATGCACTCTCTATTCCCTTACCCTCTTAATTCGATGGGACATCAGCGTGACACGACCGAAGAGAGATTGGGCGCAGGACGTGCCATTAAAGTTTTCCAAGTCACGAGAATTTCTGAACAGAAAAACTGGTACAAATGTTTGCCTGGGGGTCTACTCCGCCAAACGATATCGAATTATTCGTAACGATACGTCAGTTCATACAAAAACCCTACTCTAACACAGCTTAAAATACGAATAATTGAATTTGACAGCTTCACAAACGTCAAATCTCGATATCTCGAGACGATACTCATAACGATACTATCAGACACGTCGTCGGAATGTTCGTCGATTTGACGTTTGTGAAGCTGTCAAAATCAATTATCCGTATTTTAAGCTGTGTTAGAGTAGGGTTTTTGGAACTGACGTATCGTTACGAATAATTCGATATCGTTTGGCGGAGTAGACCCCCTGACTTGGGACCCCAAGCGCATCCGTTGCTTTAACGTCGTAAAGCCTAGACAGCAGACACAATGGAAAATCAATTTTTATATGCCTTTTAAAAGGCTTTTGGGTCTTACGACGTTACAGTGCGACCCACTACTTACCCACTGCGCCAACGAGGCAGAATATTACAAATCTGAACTTGGCTCCCATTTTACATTTATGTTCTCGATGGAATTAAAAAATACAACAAATGGCAGAAATTCGTTTTCTCCAGAGATGTAGTATATCTTAACATCGATGGGGTGAACGAACTGATTCCAGTACGGGCTAAAATAGATAGCTATATTTAGATGATACTGTATGAAGACGGGGTATAAGCTTTAGCTGGCGGAATTGCCCGTGATAATGTGAAAAAAGTTAAGTAAAATCAGCCCAACGACGAAATCCGAAGGAGAACTAACATAGGTACCTATAGGTACTCTGGTTTTTAATCATGTGGAGTGAACTGACAGATGTCAATGTATCATCTCAACTCAATACATTATCACTCAATTTGGCAGAAGCAAAATGTCAAATAGAAACTTGTCATTTGCATTAAATGTCAGATGTGGTAGGTAGCAGACGAGCAGGCGGATGGTAACATGAACACATGTAAAAAGTGCGCTGCTAACCTTTTATCCCCTTCCCTCCGATGGGCCTCCGGTACCCTCACTCACTCGGCGAAACACAGCACAGGAGCTGCTTCACGCCGGTTTTCTGTGAAGCCGTGGTATCACTCCCGTCGAGCCGGCCCATTCATGCCAAAGCGTGGCTCTCCCACTGTACAGCCCGAAAACCTGACACCGAGTTGGCAACACTGAGTTTAATAGGGCTTTAGTCCTGATCTACCAACAGTTAAAAAATAATGTATTTATGGAAACTATTTCTAAAAACCTCGATGAAAGATTTACGCATTTTACCGGATATAGTGACAGGACAGAAAAGATGGCGGTCTGGTCATCTGGTGCCCCCATTAAGTTCTTTTATGTTCAATAATAGGTACCTATAAAACTGCCGTTTTTAGAGTTCCGTACCTTCCTTACCCCTTAGTAAAGCAGCGCTTACGTTGCGTTTTGTCGAGTGAGCGAGGGAACCGCAGGCCCAAAGGGGGAGAAAGGGGATTGTAACTACTGGTGTGTTGCGGGCGTCTATGGGCAGCGGCCAAAGCTTACCATCAGGTAAGTCGTCAGCTCGTCTACCACCTATCACATAATAAAAATACACCTGTACTATCGAGTCTTAATTTTCATACCATTATTTGTGTGCAGCCGTGGCAGGCCTCCCACCAGGTGGACCGACGATCTGGTGAAGATCGCGGAAGTCCCTTGGATGCGGGTGGCACAGGACCGATCTGTGTGGAGAACTTTGGGGGAGGCCTATGTCCAGCAGTGGACGTCTATTGGCTGTGATGATGAATAAAGTACCTATGCATATTTATTCATTCATACTTATATCGAGTCATTACATAAAAATACTAGTGGCCCGCCCCGACTTCGCTTCGGGACCGTAATTCAGAAATTAACCAAAAGATGGCGCTGTGTCCAATTACATCGCGCAAGCGTTTCGTGTTTTCGGTTTACCTATAAGCCTTGTCGTTGTCTATTGAAGTTATCTCTTTATAAATAGTATAGATACAGGGTTGTTATGAAGTCGTCGCCATTTTGGGCGAGTAAACATAAAGGGTGGATCTATTCGCGGAACCGAATAAAAATGCCTCCTCAGACATAATGTGACACCGGCTGCGACCTTACCCGGGGGGGTGGGGTGCAAGACACGAGCCTCTGTAGATGAGGTAGATAAATATGTCTAGAGAAAAAACTTTATTATTTAAAAGTAGATATACAGGGTGTTCTAACAATAATTCTGAACAACATTTGTTCTATGACTTTTGAAAAATCGTACAAAATAAATTAATCTTTCCACACAAAGTCGGTCACGTGACTTGGTAATTTTGTACCTATGGAAAGTCGAAAAATCTTTCGATGAATTTCGAAAAGTTGAACAAATGCTGTTCAGACTGGTTGATAGAACACATGGTTATGCGTCGGGGACTTGTACTATTAAGGGGCTATACTCGTATCGACGATACTAGCGCCGCCAACCTATTTACACTGATTGTGGCGACAATATGATATTTTTGAAGAAAGTAAAACATTACACAGTACATTTATGAAATCTGTGTGTTCACGAAAGCAAACTTAAAAAGTTTTCAAAAGAAGAATGAGACTTGTAAATTTGCGACTAGATATCCAAATCGATTAGTAATACCAAAGTCGTCTACAACTCTTTTATTTAATAAAATGTATCCTTGATGCCTGTAAGAGTTTTCAATAAATTGCCGGACATATTAAAAGATTTGCCTTTGAAAAAAATTTAATTTACTCTGAATAAATTATTATGTGATAAATGTTTTTACAGTATTGATGAATTTATGAATTACACATTTAAATAATTGTTATGTATTTTTAAGCTCAATAATTTATTCAATTTATTGTATTAATTTAGTATTAAGCCTATCTCGAATTTAATGTTTTGGTTATATGTGCGCAAGTATATTGTATTCCATCTTTTGTAACCACATTTATAGCAATAAAGATATTCTATTCTATTCTATTACAGACTTAGATAAAAATAGATGGGATTTTTCAAGATGTAATACAATATTTATAACACGCGACAAGTAACAATAATGTTAATTATTGCTAAAAACGGCCACTTTTATACATAGCTCCTTAAGTATTCTATGGTCGGGTCGGTCTAATCGGTTGCAGGATAATATTATTAGGTACCCGCTGTGTTTAATGTTAGTATTGTCGAAATTAGTACCGCATAACGCCACAAGATGGCGCTGTTCAATTTTACATCGCACCTGCATTTTTTTTTTGAGCATACTTAAGCTAAGGGTGATTTTGATTAGATAAGTACGGTTCAATATACAGTGCGTGTTTTATTAGTTGTTCACGCTGCATTGACGAAGTTAAAAACGCTTCAGCTTGCAACTCGAGCCATTTCCCCGGAATTTCATATATTCCTCTCCGCATCAGATGACACGGCGAGCGCAGCGCTCATAAGCGAGGATTCCTGCTTTTGTCTCCACACAAAGACTGAATGGACTGCAGTAGGCCTCCTCATTGTGGAATCAACTTCCCGCAGCGGTATTTCCGAACCGGTACATCCAAATAGCCCAAAGAATTGCGTGGCTGAAGTGGCAATGGGCAGGGCACATTGCGAGGAGAACAGACGGCCGTTGGGGTGGAAAGGTCCTTGAGTGGAGGCCGCGTGCAGGAGGCCGCAGCCGTGGCAGGCCTCCCACCAGGTGGACCGACGATCTGGTGAAGGTCGCGGGAGTCCCTTGGATGCGGGTGGCACAGGACCGATCTGTGTGGAGAACTTTGGGGGAGGCCTATGTCCAGCAGTGGATGTCTATAGGCTGAAATGATGATGATGACATCCAAATCTTCAAGAAACGAGCCTATACCTTCCTAAAAGGCCGGCAACGCATCCGCACTCCTTCTGGTGTAGCTGATGTGCGGAGGCGGTGTTCACTTACCATCAGGTGACCCGCTTGCTCGTTTGCCTTTCTATATATTATAAAATAAATTGACACAACATCTTATACATTGACCTGACTCCGTACTAAGTAGCTTAAGCACTTGTATTACAGATAAAAAAGTACCCTTTGGGGAGATAGGGGAGGCGGAAGAGCCAAGCTTCGGCATGAACGGGCCAGCTCAAATGAAGCAGCGCCCTGCGCTGTGATTTCTAAGTGTTGTACCGGAGCCTCAATGGGGGAAAAGGGGTTCAAGGTTGGTAGCGTACTTGACTCTACTGGTGTTGATTGCTTACCATCAGGTGATCCGTCTGCTCGTCTGCCACCCACCTATCACGTAAAACAAAGATATGTATGGGTCATTCTAAGTTAAGAGGTAAATCGTTGTATGAAAAGGCGGCACGGGTTTTTTTTATATTTTTTTACTTAAGTATACATTATTTTTATGTAAACTGCTTCGGTAAACACGTTTACAAAGTGGCCAGTCAATTTGTTGGTTTTACCTCGTTTTATAAGTGACCAGGGGAAATACACTATACAGGGGAGATACAAGGTGTACAGGGGAGGATACTTTATGAACATTGAAGACATAAAAAACGAGGTTATTTTTAAGAATCATATTTATTTATTTTAATTATGAATTATTCATAATCAAACTTCATTTCTTAGCAGTCAGCTTTGCTTATAAAATTATTGTTTCCTATATGCTAGGTACAAAACTTGAAAAACAATAATAAAAAGCAACAAAAACTAAACTCTCTGTCGGATTACATCATTTTTGATGCGGTCTTTCAGAGATACTCCCCCCTCCCTCCCTTTCCATAGCTCATTGAGCGACTTTGAACCGGTGGACTAGTCCAGCCGTGAGTATCCACGTCTCGGCATCGTAAGTCATGACCGGGAGGACGCACTGGTCGAAGATTTGCGACATAAGACTGGATTGGTGACGAGAAGACTTGACGAAGCTTACCAAATGCTGCCCAGCCTAGCTGAATTATTGTATTGGCTTCTCTCTCGTAGTTGTTTCTGCCTAATTGGAGCGTTTGTCCTAGATAGACATATACCTGAACAACTTCGAGAGGTACTCTATTAACAGCGACCGGTCCCAGATCAACGAGCTCATTGACCTTGGTTTTATCCAAGTTCATCCGAAGACCGATTTGTTTGGAAGATTCAGCCAGGCTGCTCGCTATCTCTTGTAAATCTAGTAGTTTTTCCGCCAAGATGACGATGTCGTCTGCGAATCGTAGGTGTGACATGTACTCGCCATTAATATTGATTCCACGCTTTTTCCAGTAAAGCGTTCCGAACATGTCCTGTAGCGCAGCGGAGAAGAGTTTCGGAGATATAACATCTCCTTGTCTCACACCACTTCGCAGCAGGACAGGCTCGGTCATTTTGGAATACTACGGACATATTAGCGGCGTCATACAGACACCTCAATACCTCGATATATCGCTAATCGACTTGGCACCTCTACAAGGCCTCTAGAACAGAGCAGGTTTCGACGGAGTTAAAAGCTTTTTCATAGTCTACCAATTTTGTCGCCTTTCTTGAAGAACAATACGACCAAGCTCTGCTGCCACGCCCTAGGAGTTCTCCCGGAGAAAGGAACTGAGTATACGCCGAAGTTCCTTCAGCACCGGCTTGCCGGCTGCTTTCAAAAGCTCGGTTGTGACTCCGTCTTCTTCCGGGACTTTTCCATTTTTAAGTCGCCCAAGAGCTGCCTCGATCTCCTCCAAGCTGATGTCGGGAAGATCCTCCGTCGTATGGCAGGTCAATGTGGCTCTTGAATCCTTCTCATCCGGCGTAGGGTGGGGTGAGTGCAACGCGTATAACTGACTAGAGAAGGTGTAAACTTCCGATAGAACCTCTGGCTTTGACGTGACGACTTCTTCGTTTGTTTTGGTCAACTTCGACAGGTGGCTCCTTCCAAGCTGTTGTACGAAGACTTTAGAGCCCCGGTTCTGCTCAATTGTTCTCTATATTGAGATTACATTTTAACTTCAGAGGTCACGTCTTCACGAGCTTGGAGATGGACTTATTCAGCGCCTCAGCCAGAGATAATTATTTTTCGAGGTGCCAATTTTCTTTAAAGAACCGTAAAATTGTATTTTAAAGCTAAGATAAGCATAAAACCCAATAAAGGTTTAGAGAAAACTAGAAGTATTAATGGAAACAAGTAAAAGTTTATCTCCCCTGGACATTAAGAATCTCCCCTGCCATCAAAAGAGCCAGGGGAAATACGCCAGGGGAGATATATTTTCGATAGAAATCTAAAGTAGCCGTAAAAGTATTTCGCGCACGTAATTCACACACAAACGTAACAATAAACACACTATTTCATAGTAAATATTTAAGCACATGTTAGTATTTTAACGAAAATTTGCCATTTAAAACTAACCAGAGGAAAGACTGCATTCACTCAATCACTTCTACACCCAGCGCGTGGCGTGATCGAAATAGCCGGCAGTATGGCGGCGCAGTTGCTTATGCGCCGCTTGCTGCTAACTTCCCGCTACACACTGTGCATTCAAGGTCATAACTTCTACAAACTAGAAAGGCAAAACTGATTTTTGAACTAAAACAAAAGACCAGGGGACGAGACACGAAACTCGTTGGACAAATTTCGGTGTTAAATATATTAATTAAATAATTGGATTAAAGAACTTTTACTTGGAAGGTACTATTACTAAGTTTACTGTCCTTATAAAATTAAAGAATTTAAAATAATTATTGAATTTTAATAGATTCATAATTACTGATTTATATAAAAAGTCGGTTTGGGGACAGACCAGGGGAGAGATCTTTTTCTTATATTAGGGCTTATTGTGACTTAATTATGTACATTTCTGCAACAAATTTTAGTGACCACGTAGGAAACATTTAGTTTTAAGTGATAAATAGATTATTTAAAAAGTTTATAGATTAAAAAACGTATTTTTTGTCGTTGCCATCGAAAGTACCTCTTAACTTAGAAAGACCCGTATATGTTTCATGACAATACGCTCACTTTAAGGCCCGGATCAGACACGGCGGGTAAGGGAATAGAGAGTGAGTACACTTGTGTCACACACACTTATGCCTCTATAAATGTCCTGCGTCGACGGCTGATCTTTGAGATTGGTCGCCATAGCTGAATTTTATTATGGTTTAGGAGGACATTAGTATTATGATAAACGTAATCGGTTAGGTGCTATTTTGCGAAATAAAACATTCAACCTTACAAATATAGCAATAAGATTGTATTTTTTTACTTCAAAAAATTATATTCCGTTTATGATTAGGAGTTGGCGCTGCCTAAAGGATTTTACTCTTTTATAAATAGAACAGAAGATATAGATTAGCATTCAACAAAGCTACAGAAACAACACCATCGCTTCAAAATACTCTAGCCTCTATTGTGATTAGTTAAAGGTGTAAATTAAGGGGGCAAAGGCTGGATGTCAATTACACGCCGTAGCCAGGAGAAGGGTTGAATGCTTAGGACTTTGTTTTTAACTGACAGAAACACAAGCGAATTCAATTAAAAATTTAGCAACCCCTTGATCGATGATATCTGACTATATGAGAGTGCTGTCTCAGTTGGCAGTGGGGCGCACTTTAGAGCGACTCGATCCCCGGGTTGGGCCAAAAATGTATGTATGTTACCAATTCCTCGGAGCATCCCCCATTGTATAAGCAGTAGATATGCATATCGATGCTTTATCCCTACGCCAAAGGGCATTCGAGCGGTATAGTCCCACATACCACCTTGATCCTCACATATGACAAGGCGAAGGTCGGCCATATTGATTTCCCTTGGGACTTAAAAGAGCGCATGACATTCACATATATGTACTTGTATTTACATACATTGAAAACCATACTGCTTTCTGCTGTCGTCAAAAGCACGAGGTTTCATATTCTAGGACTGAGGTACACAAGTAATGGCTTGTTATAAATCCTAACTTATATTATACATGCGAAAGTAACTCTGTCTGTCTGTTACTCTTTCACGCCAAAACTACTAAACAGATTTAAATGAAATTTGGTATGCAGATGATCTAGACTTTGACAAAGAACATAGGCTACTTTTTATTACGAAAAGGGGGTTGTAAGGGGTTAAAAGGGGGTTAAAAAGTTACTTTTCCACGCGGACGAAGTCGCGGGCGGCCACTAGTAGGTAATAATTATAACCACTTTTTTACCCCTTAGGGGATGATATTCCAAATAAAATGTTGATTGTTTCTGTCTCTGACATAAAGCTTAAGCGGCTATATCAACAAAACTAGCGCCGCCAACCAATTTACACTGATTGTGGCGAAAATATGTTAATTATTAACATTATTGTTACTTGTCGCGTGTTAAAAATATTGTATTGCATCTTGAAAAATCTAATTTACTTGCATTTAAGTCTGTAATATTTTACAGTCTTAAAAAATATCATATTGTCGCCACAATCGGTGTAAATTGATTGGCGGCGCTAGTTTCGTCATTGTAGTCCCTTAACACGCGATATAGGAAGAAGTTGATTGTTTACTCTTCTGTGTCTCTGTTTTTATGACACTTAGAAAAAGATAGCATGATGTTTGAGCAGCTACCTAAGATAAGAAACCTTTGAGTAATCGGGGTTAGTTACAACTTACACACATGCGCATATCTATCTACTATATGATGCAAAATCATCAAAGCAACATTGAACAATTGATGATTCAAGGTACCGTCGGCGTGATGATAGACCGAAATAAATAAATCCTAACCCCTTTATAGTCCCCTTAGGGTGTGAAGTTTTCAAAATCTAATTTCTTAACGAGTGCTTCTGTTTCTATCATAAAGTTCACATAGAAAAAGATAGCACGATATTCGAGCAGCTATTAATCGGGGGCGAGTTACCCACATGCTCATATCTATCTATGATGCAAAAGCATCACATTTTATGGAGCATTAAGGCGAATTAACAAAGATTGAACAATGAACGAGTCGAGGATCCGTCGGCGTGATGATGGACCCGCAAAAAATTCTAACCCCTTTATTATTTAGCCCCTTAGGGTATGAATTTTCTAAAAGTCAGAGTTATGTCTCTAATATAAAGTAACTACAATTAGGGCCGATTTTTCCATTGTCTGATAAAATTTAACAGACTAATAAAAAGTTACCCGGCGAATTAAAGTGGTCTTACATCTTACTATAATTGTATAACATAGAGTGACAGTTACTATAAAATGGATTACATTTTATCGGTCTGTTAACTGTTATCAGACGATTGAAAAATCAGCCCTTAGAAAAATATAGTGAACCCGCAAATAAATCGAACCCTTTTTTAACCCCCTTAGGGTATTTTAAAAAATAGCTTTTGTTAAAAAGGATTTCCCCCTTTGTCATAATGTTCACCATGATGTTTGAGCAGCTTCATAAGTTAAGAAACCTTTGATTAAGGGGCAAGATACAACATGCTTATATCTAGATAGAATATGATGCAAAAGCATCACATTTTATGGAGCATTACGGCGAATTAGCGAATATTGAACAATGAATGAGTCGAGGTTCCGTCGGCGTAATGATGGACCCGTCGGGACTGGGCACGCGGCCAAGCGGCCGATCACATGCCTGGTGCCCACACAACACAGGCAGGTGGGGATATTTATCGGACTCTTCTTATAAGTCGGTATAGTGACCGACCGACTGACTTAGAAGAAGTGTTCGAAAAATATCAAGAGTGTTTGTCAGAGTGGTCGTGGTCATCGCTTCAGGCATTGATGGAAAGGGGACTACGGTGCGGCGACCTCCTCGTGTGGCCTCCCCGGTAGTATTTTCTTTCTGTTTGGAACTGCTACCGGAGGGGTCCTGGTGTCCCTGGGCAACGGCGGGTAGCAATTGGCTTATCGCCATATTGCTACCCGACGGCTGACAGCTGCACTTTGAGGCCCAGCTCTGTCTGGGCCGGGACCGTGTCCGGCGCCCTGTGAGGATCTCCTCCACTTTGGGCGCACCTTGACGTGGGCCCCACCGAGTGGGGCGCCTTCGGGCGCCACCCCCCACATCTTTTGTGGGGGTCTTTAGTTGCTGGTCTGCGCTGCGTCCCACAGCCAGTGGGATGCGGCAAAGGCCGGCTAACCCCACCTCTCCGCCCAGCGACCGACTGCGCAATCCAGCGTAGCCGGCCGTGGGGCTGTCTGGTGGGGCAGTTTTTTGGAAACCTGCAGGCACTCTCCCCCACCTTGCCCTGCAGCCAGCAGGGTGTGGGTTTGTGGAAAGTTCTGCAGGAGCCCATGCCCGCGACGCCCGTATCGCAATCCAGCGATGCGGGCGCCGCCCGGTTAGGGCTTTGTCGGAGGGCAGTGGGGGCTGCTCTGGGGGCTTTAAGCCCCAGGCGTCGGAAAGAGGCCGTACTGGCGTGCCTCGCTGTCCATGGGTGGGTCTGCGGTGATGAGGTTCGTCCTATTTCCCGCTTTCCCACCCCGAGCCTGGATTTGCCGGGAAAAGTCGCAGAGTGTTTAGTGGGTATGCCCTTGAACGGCTTCTGATTAGCAGAGGCCCAATCCAGGGGAGAGCCCCACACTACCTGGTCGTCTCCCAGCGGCCGGGTGTGCATAAGGCGGCATTCACTCTGCGTGAACAAAGGCATTGGTGGAAAGCTTTACAACACGCCGCCACTCTTCTCTGATGGCCGCCTTCCTCGTGCATTCATTAAGTGATGATGAGTCACTTGCTGCTTTTAACTGGTCAGTCCACCTCTTAGGCGATCTTTCGATTAGATTAGATTCGAAGGTGAATCCTCACCTTTTTTTGATCACGTATGACGACGAGACTGAACCAAAGCCGTGGCAAAAAAAAGGCCGTGGTATCACGCTTGTGGAGCCGGCCCATTCATGTCGAAGCGTGGCTCTCCCACGGAGAGGCCACTTGGCCAAAAACCCTTTTATTAAAGAAAGCAACGTTGTTTTTCTGTAGTTATTCGGTAGGATTTCTTTATCTCCTTTTAATAATGCGTTTTTGTTATTTGCGTTGCGTAAGTTTGACGTGTCTGTCTGTCTGTGTGTGTGTCTGTCTGTGGCATCGTAGCTCCCAAACGGATGAACCGATTTGGATTTTGATTGAAAGTTATAATAGTCGGGAGTGTCCTTAGCTAGATTAGATGGCCGCCACCACTTAACAATGAATTTCATATTTTCATCACTTGATTCCCGGAATATAGGTATCAAACGAAAGGGCTTGAGAAGCAATTGTCAAAATTTTGGGGACATAACCACAGGGGCCTACTCTGATTTAATTTTTCTTTTTGGTAGTTTTTTTAGCTTTAGATTCTAGTTATTGTTTTCTTGTGTTTCCTTATTATTTTGCCCAATAAATGACTTACATGTTGTCATAATGCATACATTATAACAACTGGTCAGGGGGACTACCCCTATATACTAATATATATATATATATATGCCGCTTGAGACGTAAGGGTCGCGGGTTCGATTCCCGCACCAACACAAATGTTTGTTGATGAAACAGATATGTGTTGGGTCTGGGTGTTTGTGGTTCCTTCGTTGTTTCTGGTTTCCATAGCACAAGGGAAAACCTTAGTTTGGGACCAGGACAATGTATGTGATGTTGTCTCAATTTATTTATTTTATTTATTTTTCAATTATTGTGTAGTCCATCCTGCGTTTCTATGCGTCGACGGTCACCCTACAGCCGTACGTCATCGGAACAGTTTTGTTTTCACGCAGACTGCGTTTGATAGTAAACGGCAGACACATAGTGAAATACTTCAGTACTTTTAGTCCTCGGGATAAACTAGTTCTTTGTTTTCTAATCCATGGTTTATTAATTGTAGCAAACGGCTGTATAGTAGGTAAGTAGTAAGTAGTATCAGCGTATTTACTGTCCCACTGCAGGGCAAAGGCCTGCATCTTAGGAATCAAGCCATCGCTACTATGATGGGATTGGGCTTAATCACCAAGCTTGCCTAATGCGGATTGGTGATGACAAACCCGAGGCTATGTTCGAAAAATTTGAAGCATACTTTTGCTGGATTTGGGAATCGAACTTTGGACTCCGAGATCACGGACCGGTAGTTAAACTAAGCTAGCCTAATGCCATCGTAGTAGCGATGACTTGATTTCTTCACTGGGACAGTATATCCTATTACTATTACAAAGGCGAAAGTTTGTATGGATGTTTGTTACTCTTTCACGTAAAAACTACTGAATGGATTTGAATGAAACTTTACCACAATATAGCTTATACATCAGAATAACACATAGGCTACAATTTTTGAGGTTTCTACGAACCTGGGGTGGGGTGGGTTAAAAACACAATATATCTCACAAGTAATGCATTATCTAATACCTATTGATCGGTGGTTTAATGCGATTGTCAAGTCAATAAATTAATAACCGACTTGGTAAAACATGGATCTCAAACTTTTTAAAGTAGTTGCGAGACTTGGTCTTCTGACTAATATTGTTTTTGATGGGATTGATTTGACACAACTATACGAAACATGCAGGCAATCTGACTTCATACTGTGATGCCGGCATAACTTATTCAGGGCCGGGTAGATCCTGCATTTATTATGCATTATAGGACGGTCCCTGGCGTTTATGCGGGTTAAATTTAATGTCCTGGGTCCGCCAATTTTAGGGTACTTTATGGCCTATAACGCTTATATGGGGTCGTATGAGGGTTGGGAGAAATTACTTCAATTTAATTGTTTTTTTTTAAGAAATAGAAACTGCCATATTTTAGTCAATGCAAAAATAATGCAACCAAGTGTGGGAGAGCCACGCTTCAGCATGAATGGGCCGGCTCGACCGAAGTGATACCACTGCCTCACAGAAAACCGGCGTGAAGCAGCCCCTGTGCTGTGTTTCGCCGAGTGAGTGAGGGTACCGGAGGCCCACCCGGGGGGGAAGGGGATAAAAGGTGGCAGCGCACTTGTAACTCCACTGGTGTTGCAAGTGTCCATGAGCGGCGGCAATTGCTTACCATCAGGTGATCTGCTCGTCTGCTACCTAGACCATAAAAAAAAAGTACCACTGAAAATTGGTTTGAAACAACGCGATCTAGAAGTAGTTGCCAGCATTTTGGGGACATTGCCACAGGGGCCTGCTCTGTTTTAATTTTTTATTTTTATAGTTTTTAGCATTAGATTTCAGTTATTGTTTTCTCATATATTCATATTATTATATGGCCAATAAAAGTTACTGACAAAAAAAGTAAGTAGTTTCTTTTTCAATTACGTTTATAAATCGTAAACAGCAATGTACTTAACTACCTTTTTCAATGAAAAGAATCAACTTGAATAAATAAAAAACTTGTTGGAACCGTTTATGGGCCAGTCCGACTCGCACTTGGCCGATTTTATATTAGTAGATAGGTAGTATTCGTAAAAAAAAGTGTCAGCCTATATATACTGTCCCACTGCAGGGCAAAGGCCTCCATCATAGAAATCAAGTCATCATCGCTACTATGACGGGATTAGGCTTAATCACCACGCTTGCCTAATGCGGTGCGGTGATCACAAACCCGAGCTACGTTCGAATAATTGGAAACATTTTTTGATCGCCCCGGGATAGTATTAATTAATAATTGCTATTTATATATTAACTTTAGTACGGTAATATTGTTGTTACCTACACAACATCGAGTGTCAGGTCAGTGTTATCAGCAATGTGTCATTTGACCATGACACTAACGAACATAACATTAATATTATTGAGATGACATTCGTATTATTAATTAATATATCGCTAATCCGCTGTACATCGTTAAATTTTAGTAGTTTTCAGTAGGTAGGTACAAGTTAAATCTTTGGGTAGGTACCTACAAGCAGGAGACCTATTTTTGAATTGACGTGTCACTAAAAAATGTGTGACTCGCATGATTTTTGACATCCGCATTTTTGAATAATTCGAAAACAAGCGTTTTGCAACGAGTGGTATAAACCACTCGTTTTCGTGAAGCGAGTGGACGCATTTACGGCAACGTGAAACGAGTTAAAACTATACTTTGACAAGCTTGGCAATACCCTAAGCAAGTGATTTCAAAAATAGGGAAAATTTTGAATCATGCGACTTACGGGACGACGTGACTTGCAAAACTAGTCAGTAGTTTAGTTCGGACGAAGAGAAAATTCAAAAATAGGTCTCCAGTAATTTGTGAGATTCCGTTACGTTCGTAAGAATCTATTGTCATATTTTAAAAATCGAACACAGTAGTTCCATGAAACCAACTTATACATCGTTTTTTAGTCGTTTTAATCCCGAAGCGGAAAAAGAGTGCAAATGCGTTGCCGGCCTTTTATGTGATTGGTGGCAGACGAGTAGACGGATCACCTGATGATAAGCGCACTTGCGACTACCGGTGTTTAACCCCCTTTCCCCCGAATTGGGTCTCCGAAGCCCTCACTCCGGATCATGGTACGGTTAGAAACCAGAAACCGGATCATGATCTGGATATCAATTTAACACCATAGAGTAAAATGTCATTTACAGAATAAGTGCAAATAAAAATGACACATATACAATTCATTGTTACAGGAACAATGTCCTGAAATTTCAGTGTTGAATCCTATTGTGTGGAATGACTTGTTGCTCGAACAAAAGATCCGGGCTCGTGAGTGTCGCTTTTATCTATTTCTACCCAATACAAAGACGGATACCAGTATTATAACTGTTTATTTGACACAGCATATATTATACTGTATGGTGTTGTTCCGTATGGATATACGGTACGGTTATATTTCCGCGAAGCGCCGCGGAAAAATAAGATCCGTAACTGCGAAGCTCCATGGAAAAATAGATCCGTACCTGCGAAACTCCGCGGGAAAATAAGATCCGTACCTGCGAAACTCCGCGGAAAAATAGGATCCGTACCTGCGAAACTCCGCGGAAAAATAAGATCCGTACCTGCGAAATTCCGCGGAACAAAAGATCCGTAACTGCGAAGCTCCGCGGAAAAATAAGATCCGTATCGTCACGTCACGTTTTTAGGTCACTGTTCGAGAATTGTTGGCAGTCATTAAATCGATGGTAGTTCGAATCCGAGCATACAATTATGCACTCAAATCTGTAAGCATATTTCTACCATTAGCTCGGCGGTAAGACACCTGCACGTTTCGGATAGGTTTTGAAACGTGTAACCTTGATTCAGTTGGTCTGGTTCCCCTGTTAAGGCTTGTACATGCGCTAACGGCCTTGAGCATACAGAGAGTACTCGCGCTCGCGTATAGAAAAAACAGAATATCTATACATATAATAAAAATGTAAAAAAGCTGTGTCTGTACATTGAAGATATTTATCTCAAAATAACTTAGGACGACTAAAAAACAGTAACAGAACATGAATCAATGATTTTTAAAATTTTTGTCTGTCTGTTTGTCTGTTTGTCTGTTTGTTCGCGCTAATCTCGGAAACTACTGAACCAATTCGAATGAAACTTTTTTTATTGTATAGCTGTAATATCAGGGCAACTTATAGGATATATTATATTTTGAAGACCAGGCTCCTTGATGTAGAACCACAACAGCCCAGCTAAACTATAAGAGGTAGGTCAATGGCACCTTAACAAAAGTTGTTTAAATTAATGAGCATTTTATGATGCCATGAAAAAAAATCCAAGATCATGGAACAGCTGGTGTGGAACTCTAAGAGCCCAGCTACACTATAACAAATATGGGATGATATGGAGTGCAAAATTTTAAAATGTGATGAGCATTATTGGATGAGATCCGATAAGGAAGGATATTTCGAACTTAAAGGGGGTTCCAAGTTTGGTGATGGGACTACGTGATTCCTTGGCCCAATCTACTATTTAAATAATCATCTTTAAGGCAAGAGTCATAAAGTTCACGCAAACGAAGTTGCGGGCGGCCACTAGTTAGGGTCATTTCGCCTGTTCGCGTCCATTTAGTGCAGTTGGCAAGTTTGTCGGCGATAATAAAAATGCCCCAGCACTCATTTCTATGACAAATTTGTGTAATGTATTCATTATATAGTCTATTTTAAGATTAACTCTCAGTTGTAATAGAAACATCTTGCGTTTTCTTATTAAATAGATAAACTTCAGAATTTGGTGTTTTACCCAGTTTGCGTCCAAAAAATCCAAATTGCGTCCACCTGTGGACCATTTAGCGTCCAGCAGCTTAAAAAAAGGAATATAGGGGTCTTATTTTAAATGAATTAATAAAGAAAGATTGTATTTGAACAATTTCTTCATTACCAATAAACTTAATTATTGAAAATCAACATTATCATCATTTAAACTTCACTTTTAAAAAGAAAAATATATCTTCTCAACTTTAAGGCGCCTTAACTTAAAATTAGGCAAATAATAAGATTGCAACTTGAAGAATAAACAGTAATCAGATAGATATTCTTTATTGCACAGAAATTAAATACAAGAGTGAAACAACAGCTATAGACAGTACAATAAGGCGGTCTTATCGCTTGTAGCGATTTCTTCCAGACAATCAGTTCTGTTAATTTTACCCTAAAATCACAAGGAATGCTTAAGATCCGCCTTAATTATAATAAGTTTTCGGCCATATTAAATGAACAAAACAATATGACAATTTTGTCTAATCTTTATCTATTATAATCTAATTTATTCTTCTCTCGAATTTCATTTAACGCTTTCTTTAAATCTTCATTATTCCTCTAACCAAAGGTTGTCTGGAAGAAATCGCTATTAGCGATAAGGCCGCCGATATTGTATTTGGAAATTACTATTAGCATTAAGTTCTGTAATGTGTTGTGCAATAAAGAGTATCCATCTATCTATCTTCTTCTGTGTATGCTCTCTTTTCCTTCTTCTTTCTTGTATCCGAAGAACTCATCATAAATGAACAAAAAATTAATGAAATTACTCACATCATTTGGTAATTTAATTAAAAAAAATCATTAATATTAAACAGTATGTTTTAATATTTTTTATTAGCAAGTATTTAACGAAAACAGTGGACGCAATTCGGTTTTTATAATTAGAGGATAAGTATAGTTTGCGTCCATAGTGGACGCAAAGTGGAAGTTTTGTAAAATTCGATGTAGTAATTCGCGTCCACCTTATTTTATTCGTTAAATATAAAAAACATTACCTAATTCATAATAAACATTATACCTTTTTTCATCATTAAACTGTAGAAATAGCTATCCATCCAAAAATTCACATAAAACAATATAAAACTTACCATCAAACATGCCACTGCACACTATTATTTTTTTTAAAAAACAGTGCATGTGCGCTTCCTTGATGAACAGGCGAGATTAACTATTTTTTCTAAACAAGATTGGTGGACGCACAGAACTTTTGTTTATGTGTGCATGACTCTTATACATTGACGTATTAGCGGGAATGACTTTCCGCTCGATTGGTGTGTTAGTTGACTTGTTTTCGAGGATTTTTAAAAGGAGATCGGCAAAATGGACGCGAATTGGGCGATGGACGCGAACAGGCGAAATGACCCTACTAATAAAAAAATTATAAACCCAAGAAACAACAATTCCTCGTCAGGGATTGTAGTGTACATTGTATTGTATTGTATATAAAAAAATCAGTCGTCTGAAGTGTTTAGTTTCGTAGTTTATCCAATATTTTGCATAAAATCGATGTTTACGTTATATTTTTTTCCTAATGAACTATAAACATTAAATAAAAATCCTCGTCAGAAATTCAAGATCGAAATCTAGTCTATAACATGTATTTTTTTAGGTATCGTTCTTAACGATTTACCGAGTTATAACATACACAAAGTGCCCAATCCGCGCATGTACAAGCCTTAAAGGGTTACGAAGGTCAGACGCGCGTCGCTTCATACCTAATTACAAGACTCCCCAATTCCTAGATCATGATCTAAGCGTACCCCGGGCTCTGAAGCAACAGTTTTGGACGCAAATGGGAATGAAACGCTGAGATTGAGATGATTTTTTATGTGATAGGTAGCAGACGAGCAGGCGGATCACCTGATGGTAAGCAATTGCCGCCGCTCATGGACACTTGCGACACCAGTGGAGTTACAAGTGCGCTGCCAACCTTTTATCCCCTTCCCCCCCGGGTGGGCCTCCGGTCCCACTCACTCGGCGAAACACAGCACAGGGGCTGCTTCACGCCGGTTTTCTGTAAGGCAGTGGTATCACTCCGGTCGAGCCGGCCCATTCATGCCGAAGCGTGGCTCTCCCACACTTAAATGAGATGATGATGAGAGACTACTATCAAACAATATTTACTTGACATTGGCAGAAATTAACTTTTGACATGAGTTTGACAGGCTCAACCTAAAACTTACCTATAATTTACATTACAATTTCACTTGAAATTGGCAGAATTAAAGTGCCCAAGAGCACGACAAAAAAAAAATAACTTACCTACCTTCGCACAATAGGGCGACCATTCTAGAATTAAATCTATTGATTAATATCAATATAGTTTAGGTAGGTATAGACATAGCTACCTACGTAAACTAGATAGTTAAGTAGGTATGTACAATAAGCAGAAATTTATGAGATTTCGTTACGTTGGTATTGAAAAGAGAACTGAAAAAGAAAAAAAATGGGATTGTGGGAGAGCCACGCTTCGGCATGAATGGGCCGGCTCGACCGGAGTGATACTACAGCCTTACAGAAAACCGGCGTGACAGCCCCTGCGCTGTGTTTCGCCGAGTAAGTGAGGGTATCGGAAGCCTACCCGGGGGGGAAGGGGATAAGTCAGCAGCGCACTTGTGACTCCACAGTTGCAGGCGTCCATGGGCGGTGGCAATTGCTTACCATCAGGTCATCCGCCTGCACACCCCTGCGTTCTGGCCTTGTACAGAATGGAAAGACGCCCCGCCGTCACTTCGCTTCGGGACCGTAATTCAGAAATGAACCAATAGATGGCGCTGTGCTCAATTACATCGCGCAAGCGTTTCGTGTTTTCAGTTTACATAAGCCTGTTGTTGTCTCTCTTTAAATAGTATAGAAGAAGAAGAAAGATACAAGCTCTGACGTGCCGGGCTAACATGCGCGCCACGAGATAATTTTGTCGACACTCGTATGTGTCGGCGCAAGTTGCTTCTCGCTCACCTGACTGTGCGATGAGCGGGATAGAAGGATGCGCTATCGCGAACGAGAGTCGACAAAATTTTGTCGCGGTACGCTGTTAGGCCT
>CM026301.1:5982488-6084274 GCA_014851415.1 Cnaphalocrocis medinalis | reverse complement strand
TGTTCTGTACCTTTAACAGTGGGAAAGCCACGCTTCGGCATAAATAGGCCGGCTCGACCGGAATAATACCACGTCCTCAATGCGCTGTGTTTCGCTGCGTGAATGAGGGTACCGGAGGCCCAATCCAGGGGAAGTGGGGTAAAAGGTAAGCAGCGCATTTGTGACACCACTGGTGTTGCAGGTGTCACTGGACGGCGGTAATCGCATACCATCCGCATACCGCTTGCTACCTATATCATGAAAATAATATACTCCTTTATAAAAAGACTAGTGGCCCGCTCTCACTTCGCTTCGGGACCGTAATTCAGAAATAAACCAATAGATGGCGCTGTGCTCAGTTACATCGCGCAAGCGTTTCGTGTTTTCGGTTTACCTATAAGCCTTGTCGTTGTCTATAGAAGTTATTTCTTTATAAATAGTATAGATTATACTCCTTTATAAATAGTTTTTATTTGTATAGGAGTATAATCGTTTAGGCCACGACAGGGTTTATTTATTACCATTTACCCGCGACTTCGTCCGAGTGGAATAGTATAGTCCGAGGCAAGAAAGTGTAGTTATGACCTTGAGTGCGCAGAAACCAATTTTAATAGAAAGTCTTCTTTTTTACAAGTGCGCAAAATAACGGTCATCGCTATACTTTCGTGCCTCAAGCTATATCTTTGGGTCGCATTTGTAATTATTTAATTTTATTTTCACAACCATTTAACCACGTTACAACCCCCTTTTGGCCGCTTTCTAACCCCCCATTTTAGGGAAGTGGGGGGTGCGAGCGAAGCCGCGGGTAAAAGCTAGTAATAAATAAAGAAAAGACAATTGACAACATTTCAAAATTTCTAAGCCCTAAAATAAAAAATACCATTTCTTTGTTTTCTTCTCCTGATATCGAGAATATATCAAAATATTTTTTATATTGCTTATTTACTGAGAAAAAAAATTAAAACTGAAAAATGACGTCACACTTACTTAAGAATGAAATATTTCCTTTGCCTATACCTTCTCCATTGCTAAAACTGATAATATCTGTGAATTAACTGTCATGTGTCTTCAATGACATTTGTAAAATTAATTCCTCGTACTCATTACAATTCTCATAAATTCTCATTTATAATCGTTTACAACAAAGAAACTATTGCGGATGTGCCAATGAAGGATCCGGAATATTGTTGTGTCCCTATCTGCACGAACAATTCTATTCCTGCTCCGGAGAAATCCTTTTTTTCATTGCCAGTGTCTACGAAATGGTGCAATGCATTGGTTATTAAGAAATTAACTGTTCTCCTGCGTGTTTTGTACTTAGAAAATTAATGAAGACGGTGAAAGGACGGGTCAAATTGAAAGCTAGATTGCCATCGTAGATTCATAGGTGTATAATTATTAAAATTCAATAAATAAGATTCACATAGGTAGGTACTTAGTTATTTATTTAAACAAGGTTAATAAAAAATATGAACATTTTACATCTTTTATTTTGCACTCTATAATTTTTTGAAACATATAATTTTTCCAAAAACCTAAGCAGCATCTATTATTTTTTTAACACAGAGCTCATCATAGTCAGCCAGAACTTATGTATCAGCACTGGACGGTACACAAATCGACCTCTCGCTTTAATTCTACGTATCCCACCGCCGTGTCTACGTAGGCTTCCCGCGAAGCAAGTAATGCTTTAACACTACGTAGTTCAGCAACGTTGTAGCAGTCGTTCTCTTGCATGAACTCCAGTAACATTATTGGCAAGTTTCTACTATCAGCAACTTGAAATCCGTCGGAAACTTTCATTTTATTTAAATTGTATGGGAAAAAGGGAGGTTATAATTCTATGACAGACAGATGCAAGACATAAAATGAAATTGTCAATGTAACTTTTATTGACGGTTTTTTTAATAGGTAAAGGAAATAACTGAATTCCACAGTAAGTATGACGTAATTTGGCGCTTACGTCTGTTTAGAATACGAAGGATTAAAATATGTTTTTTAGGTATCTTATAAGCATAATTTCGAAAAAGCAAAAAATATGGGTCGCTTTATTTTATATCTACTTTCATATAAAACAATAATATAGACATGCAAAAATTATGAAATGTTGTCAATTGTTATCGTAAATAAAATAGGGGAAAATTTCTCGCCGCATTCCCTAAGCAGTAGATGCATATCGATGCTTTATCCCTACGCCTAAGGGCATTCGAGCGGTATAGTCCCACATACCACCTTGATCCTCACATATGACAAGGCGAAGGTCGGCCATATTGATTTCCCTTAGGACTAAAAAGAGCGCATGACATTCGCATATACTCGTATTTAGTATTTACATACATTGAAAAGCATACTGTTTTCTGCTATCGAGCAAAAGCACGAGGTTTCATATTCTAGGACTGAGGTACACAAGTAATGGCTTGTTGTAAATAGGTAATAATTGTAACCACTTTTTTACCCCTTAGGGGATGAAATTCCAATAAAATATTGATTGTTTCTATCTCTGACATAAAGCAGCGTACTGCGTATCCTGCTTAAGGGGCTATATAACTTTAAATAGATTACTTTTAATATTTAATAAATATTTTAATCATTTAGATTTCACTTTAAGCCAAAGCTCATTTAAAAACTAGCCATAGAAGCACTCCAGCCAAAATAATTTGTAATGTAATTTAAGTTAAAATTGTAATAACAATAACTTAAACAATAAGTTTAATATTAACATAAGGTTTAGTCAAAGGTAATTTTACTGCACAAATTGTTTATCTATACATATAATAAAAATGTAAAAAAGCGGTGTCTGTACATTGAAGATATTATCTCAAAATAACTTAGGACGACTAAAAAACAGTACCAGAAGATGAATCAATGATTTTTAAAATTTTGTCTGTCTGTTTGTCCTGTTTATCTGTTGTCTGTTTGTCTGTTTGTTCGCGCTAATCTCGGAAACTACTGAACCAATTCGAATGAAACCTTTTTTATTGTATAGCTGTAATATCAGGGCAACTTATACGATATATTATGTTTGAAGACCAGGCTCCTTGATGTAGAACCACAACAGCCAAGCTAAACTATAAGAGGTAGGTCAATGGCACCTTAACAAAAGTTGTTTAGATTGATGAGCAATTTATGATGCCATCATAGATCATGGAACATCTGGTTTGGACTTCTAAGAGCCCAGCTACACTATAACAAATATGGAATGAACTGGAATGGAAAATTGTCAAATGTGATGAGCATTTTTGGATGAGATCCTATAAGGAAGGATATTTCGAACTAAAACCCCTAATGGAGCGAAAACGGGGTTCCAAGTTTGTTCATGGGACTACGTGATTCCTTGGCTCAATCTACTCCAACTTTTGCATACACATTCTTTGACAGAATTGATGGATAAAATATAAGATTCAAACTTTAATAGAATACTTACATCCTCTAATGGAATAAAAATTAATTTGGAGAGTGACAATGAAGTCTAAGATGTAGCGTGCTTTCCCAGAAGAAGCCTATTAGCTCTCGACTTAAAGACACACAAATTGTAGCTCTCTGGAAATACAGAAGCCGGCAAGTTGTTCCATTCCCTAGCAGTTTGTATAAAATATCAATGAACCGCCTTAAAAATCTATTAACCTATAAACGAATATTTTTTTTATATCTATTTAAATAATTTAATCATATATAAGGCAAGAGTCATAATAATTAATATGTGGATAACGTTGTTGGTTATACGTTTAAGTTAGTCGTAATTAACATATTCTATTTTTTTTTAGCATGTAAGGTATAACTGTTTGTTGTTCCATGCAAATAAATAAATATCGACGAAACTAGCGCCGCCAACCAATTTACACTGATTGTGGCGAAAATATGTTAATTTTAACATAATTAAAGTACTTTTATGTTTAGAATAATATTTTATGTGTAGTTGTTTGCTATTCCATAATAAATAAAATGAAAATATTGTTACTTCTCGCGTGTTAAAAATATTGTATTACATCTTGAAAAATCTATTTACTTGCATTTAAGTATGTAATGTTTTACATTTTTAAAAAATATCATATTGCCGCCACAATCAGTGTGATATAGTTGGCGGCGCTAGTAGGCATTGTAGCCCCTTAACACGCGATAAAGGAAGAAGTTATTATTTACCTGCTGTGTCTTTGTTTTTATGACACTCGGAAAAAGATAGCATGATGTTTGAGCAGCCACCTAAGATAAGAAACCTTTGAGTAATCGGGGTTAGTTACCCACATGTTCATATTTATCTATACCATGCATTTTATAGAGCATTAATTCGAATTAGTGTATATTGAACAATGAATGAGTCGAGGTTCCGTCCGCGTGATGATGGGACCCGCAAAAAAATCTAAACCCCTTTATAGCCCCTTAGGGTATGAATTTTCTAAGAGTCAGAGTTATGTCTCTAATATAAAGTAACTACAATTAGAAAAATATAGTGAACCCGCAAATAAATCGAACCCTTTTATGACCCCCTTAGGGTATACCCCCTTTTAGGGTTCCGTAGCCAAAATGGCAAAAACGGAACCCTTATAGTTTCGTCATGTCCGTCTGTCCGTCTGTCCGTCTGTCCGTCTGTCACAGCCGATTTACTCGGAAACTATAAGTACTACAGTGATGAAATTTGATGGGAATATGTGTTGTATGAACCGCTACAAAAATATGACACTAAATAGTAAAAAAAAGAATTGGGGGTGGGGCCCCCCATACATGTAACTGAGGGATGAAATTTTTTTTTTCGATGTACATACCCGTGTGGGGTATCACTGGAAAGGTCTTTTAAAATGATATAAAGTTTTTCTAAAAAACATTTTTCTTAAAGTGACGGTTTTTGAGATATCAGCTCTCAAAGTCGTAAAAAGTATGTCCCCCCCCCTCTATTTTTATAACTACGGGGTATAAAATTCTAAAAAAAATAGAGGTGATGCATGCTAATTAACTCTTTCAACGATTTTTGGTTTGATCAAAGTATCTCTTATAGTTTTTGAGATAGGTTGATTTAACTGTAATTTTGGTTAAGTTATTGTGCTTACACTGAAAACGATGGCTGAACCTTTATTTGCTGCTACGGAACCCTTTGTGCGCGAGCCCGACTCGCACTTGGCCGGTTTTTTTATACTAGAGGCGGCAAACGAGCAAGCGGGTCACCTGCTGGGGCTGCTGGTAAGTAATCACCGCTGCCCATGAACATCTGCGAGATCAGAGAGGTCGCTGATGCGTTGCCGGCCTTTTAAGAGGGAGTACGCTTGTTTCTTGACCTAAGTCATAGCCGTCAGGAAATACTGCCGCAGCTAAACTATTCCACAAGACTGAGGTATTTTCCCTTAGGGTATTTTAAAAATTCCCTTTTCTTAAAAAGGATTTCCCCCTTTGTCATAATGTTCACCATGATGTTTGAGCAGCTCCATAAGTTAAGAAACCTTTGATTAAGGGGCAAGTTACCCACTTGCTTACATCTAGATAGAATATGATGCAAAAGCATCACATTTTATGGAGCATTAAGGCGAATTAGCGAATATTGAACAATGAATGAGTCGAGGTTCCGTCGGCGTAATGATGGACCCGTCGGGACTGGGCGCGCGGCCAAGCGGCCGATCACATGCCCGGTGCCCACACGACACAGGCAGGTAGGGATATTTGTCGGACTATACTCTAAACTGTAATTCGAGACCAAAAAATCTACGACAGATATGTCACTGTCAAATCTGTTAAAGTCACTTATATCATTCTCAAGTGACGTTTTGAGGTTTCGCCAACCTTTTTGGCATTATTTTTCTTATTATGCAGACTAAACTGTCAAGTTTCCATACATTGTTAAAATGTTGTGGGTAGATACCAAATGTTTTTAACACCTGAAATGTTACAAGCGCAATAACATCTTTGAAAAATAAAATTACGGATGATTAAGTTTTTATTAAAGCGGATGATTAAGTTTTTATTAAAAAAATAAGTTATTAAAATTATTTTTTTGAATTATAGAATCAAAATTACCAATATATAAATTATATCAGCTAGTGTATTTAGAAAAAAGGGTTATACTATGGTACGATCATTTTTTGCAGTACCTAGCATCATTGTAGTAGATTTTTTGGTCTCGAATTACAGTTTCGGGTATAGGTGATCTGTGAAATACCAATGCCAAATTTCGCTTTTATTTAAGGAGCAAATCCGATTTTGTCCCTCTTCGGACGAAATTTACTTAGATACGGTTTCTGACAGTCTAAAACAAGCATTCAAGCATCATTTTCACTAGCTGTTACCCGCGACTTCGTCCGCGTTACAACCCCCTTTTCGCAATAAAAAGGCCTATGTCCTTTCTCAGGGTCTAGACCATCTGTATAAAAATTTCATTCAAATCCGTCCAGTAGTTTTGGCCTCAAAGAGCAATAGACAGACAGACAGAAAGAGTTACTTTCGCATATATGTATAATATTAGTAAGGATGTGATAGGTAGCAGACGAGCAGTTTTTCTGTAGTTATTCGGTGGGATTTCTACTGGTTTTAATAATGCGTTTTTGTTTGTTGCGTTGCGTAGGTATCATGTCTGTCTGTTTGTCTGTCTATGTAAGTGTCTGTCTGTGGCATCGTAGCTCCCAAACAGATGAACCGATTAGGATTTCGTTTGAATGTTATAATAGTCAGGAGTGTTCTTAGCTGGATTAAGATATGGCCGCCAACACTAAATGATGAATTTCATATTTTCACTTGATTACCGTAATATAGGTATCAAATAACCTAGTTTTTAAGTTCTATACCTCTATTTTGTGTGCAATAAAAAGTACATTCATTCAAATGAAAGGGCTTGAGTGGTAGTTGTTTATGCTTACATTATGACAACTTGTCGGGGGTTGCATAAATTCTTAATTTTTCCTCAATTATTGTGTAATCCTTCCTGCGTTTCTATGCGTCGACGGTCACCCTACAGCCGTACGTCATCGGAACAGTTTTGTTTTCACGCAGACTGCGTTTGATAGTAAACGGCAGACACATAGTGAAATACTTCAGTACTTTTAGTCCTCGGGATAAACTAGTTCTTTGTTTTCTAATCCATGGTTTATTAATTGTAGGAAACGGCTGTATAGCAGGTAAGTAGTAAGAAGAATAAGCGTATTTACTGTCCCACTGCAGGGCAAAGGCCTCCATCATAGTAATCAAGCCATCGCTACTATGATGGGGGTAGGCTTAATCTCCACGCTTGCCTTATACGGATTGGTGTTGACAAACCCGAGCTATGTTCGAAAAATTCGAAGCATACTTTTGCTGGATTCGGGGATCGAACTCTGGACTCCGAGATCACGGCCCGGTAATTAAACTACTAGCTAGCTTAATAAATCTATATCCATTCTATACTATTTATAAAGAGATAACTTCTATGGACAACGACAAGCCTTATAGGTAAACCGAAAACACGAAACGCTTGCGCGATGTAATTGGACACAGCGCCATCTATTGGCTCATTTCTGAATTACGGTCCCGAAGCGAAGTGAGGGCAGGCCACTAGTAAATAAATAAATAAATTAACACAATATCTCATACATTGGCCTGACTCCGTACTAGGTAGCTTAAGCACTTGTGTTACGGATATCAGACAACAGAGGAAACAAATATAATACTTAAATACATAACACCCAGACACTGAACAAACACAAGTGTTCATCACACGAATGTTTGTCCAGGGTGGAGATAACCCACGACGCTTGACGTATGAGGCAGGGTCACTACCAAATGCGGATTTCCATCAGAGTAGCGATGACTTGATTGCTATGATAGCTATATACTAAAGCAAATGAGCTTATTTTACTTAGTAAATATCCCATGTCTGGACTATTAAATTAAGCACTATACATCATGTGTTACTGTGGAAACTTGGCCTAAGATTTACATGTGATTTTGTCCTATCTTGTAAATACAGTGGCCAGCACATCAAGTTACTACAATCTGTCAAATTTACTCAGTTGATATTGAACCAAACACGTTTGACATAAAAGTGAGGTTCGATTGAAGAAATTTGACAGATTGTAGTAACTTGATGTGCTGGCCACCGTACTTTATTATGTCAAAGGCTGTTTTTGTTCCTCAATAAATAAATGATGGAGGCCTTTGCCCTGCAGTGGGACAGTATACAGGCTCATACTTTACTCTGATGATTTGACACAACTATACGAAACATGCAGGCAATCTGACTTCATACTGTGATGCCGGCATAACTTATTCAGGGTCGGGTAGATCCTGCATTTATTATGCATTATAGGACGGTCCCTGGCGTTTATGCGGGTTAAATTTAATGTCCTGGGTCCGCCAATTTTAGGGTACTTTATGGCCTATAACGCTTATATGGGGTCGTATGAGGGTTGGGAGAAATTACTTTCAATTTAATTGATTTTTAATAAATTACTGACATATTTTGAAAATAATGCAACCAAGTACCGCTGAAAATTGGTTGAAAACAATGCAGCCACCGAAAATTGGTTTGAAACAACGAGATCTAGAAGTAGTTGCCAGCATTTTGGGGACATTGCCACAGGGGCCTGCTCTGTTTTAATTTTTTATTTTTATAGTTTTTAGTATTAGATTTCAGTTATTGTTTCCTCATGTATTCATATTATTTGGCCAATAAAAAGTTACTGACAAAAAAAGTAAGTAGTTTCTTTTTCAATTACGTTTATAAATCGTAAATAACTACCTTTTCAACATTAACTTAATTAAAAAAAAACCTTGTTGGAACAGTTTATGGGCCAGTCCGACTCGCACTTGGCCGAGTTTTTTATTTAGTAGTGTATTCGTAAAAAAAAGTATCAGCCTATATACTGTCCCACTGCAGGGCAAAGGCCTCCATCATGAGAAATCCAGTCATCATCGCTACTATGACGGGATTAGGCTTAATCACCACGCTTGCTTAATGCGGTGCGGTGATCACAAACCCGAGCTAGGTTCGAATAATTCGAAACATTTTTTGATCGACCCGGGATAGTATTAATTAATAATTGCTATTTATATGATTAACTTTAGTACGGTAATATTGTTGTTACCTACACAACATCGAGTGGCCAGGTCAGTGTTATCAGCAGTCATTGGACCATGACACTAACAAACATAATATTAATATATTGAGATGACATTCGTATTATTTAATAAATATTCGCTAATCCGCTGTACATCGTTAAATTTTAGTAGTTTTAAGTAGGTAGGTATAAGTTAAATCTTTGGGTACCTACAAGCAGGAGACCTATCTATACTAATATAATAAAGCTGAAGAGTTTGTTTGTTTGTTTGTTTGTTTGAAACGCGCTAATCTCCGAAACTACTGGTTGCGATTGATAATTCTTTTTTTGTTGGATAGTCCATTTATCGAGGAGGTATAGGCTATATTAAGGGGGGTTGTAGGGGGTAAAAGGGTGGGTAAAAGTTACTTTTCCACGCGGACGAAGTCGCGGGCGGCCGCTAGTTTTTGAATAATCGTGTCACTAAAAAAGGTGTGACTCGCATGATTTTTGACTCCGCATTTTTGAATCATTCGAAATTGAGCGTTTTGCAACGAGGGTATAAACCACTCGTTTCCGTGAAGCGAGGTGGACGCATTTACGGCAAACGTGAAACGCGTTAAACTATACTTTGACAAGCTTGGCAATACCCTAAGCAATGATTTCAAAAATAGGGAAATTTTGAATCATGCGACTTACGGGACGACGTGACTTGCAAAAAAACGAGTAAGTAGTTTAGTTCGGAAGAAACGAAAATTCAACAAAATAGGTCTCCAGTAATTTGTGTGAAATTTCGTTACGTTCAGAATCTATGGTCATATTTTAAAAATCGAACATAGTAGTTCCATGAAACCAACTTATTACATCGTTTTTTAGTCGTTTTAATCCCGAAGCGGAAAAAGAGTGCAGATGCGTTGCCGGCCTTTCATGTGATTGGTGGCAGACGAGTAGACGGAACACCTGATGATAAGCGCATTTGCGACTACCGGTGTTTAACCTTTCCCCCGAATTGGGTCTCCGAAACCCTCACTCCAGATCATGGTACGGTTAGAAACTAGAAACCGGATCATGATCTGGATATCAATTTAACACCATAGAGTGAAATGTCATTTACAGAATAAGTGCAAATAAAAATTACACATTTACAATTCATTGTTACAGGAACAATGTCCTGAAATTTCAGTGTTTAATCCTATTGTATGGAATGACTTGTTGCTCGAACAAAAGATCCGGGCTTGTGAGTGTCGCTTATCTCCGTTTCTACCCAATACAAAGATACAGTATTATAACTCCTTATTTGACTCAGGGCTCGTCACCACCTACGAGTAAAGTGTCAAAAATTACTTGTCAATTAAAGGTTCAGAGAAAATTGGACCCTGGTCCGCTGCATAATTTAATTTAAATATTTTTTTCAATACAAATACCACGGGCCAATTTTCTCCAACCCACTTCAATTGACAAGTAAATTACTTGACACTTTACTCGTAGGTGGTGTACGCGGCCTTCAGTATTAAATACTGTATAGTATAGTGTTGTTCCGGATATCCGTATCCGCATAACTCCGCAGTAAATAAGATCCGTTACTGCGAAGCTCCGCGGGAAAAAATATCTGTATAACTCCGAAGCTCCGCGCAATAAGATCCGTTACTGCGAAGCTCCGTGGAAAAAAAAGATCCTTAATTGCGAAGGTCCGTGGAAGAAAAAGATCCGTAACTGCGAAGCTCCGCGGAAGAAAAGATCCGTAGCTGCGAAGCTCCGCGAAGCGAAGCGGAAAAATAAGATCCGTATCGTCACGTCACGTTTTTGTGTCACTGTTTGAGAATTGTTGGCAGTCATTAAATCGATTGTAGTTCGAATCCGAGCATGCAATTATGCCCTCAAATCTGTAAGCATATTTCTACCATTAGCTCGGCGGTAAGACACCTTCTGAAACGTGTAACCTTGATTCAGTTGGTCTGGTTCACCTGTTAAAGGGTTGCGAAGGTCAGACGCTCATGATGATTCATGATCTAAGCGTACCCCGGGCTCTGAAGCAACTGTTTTCGACGCATATGGGAATGAAACGCTGAGATTGAGATGATTTTTTTTTATGTGATAGGTAGCAGACGAGCAGGCGGATCACCAGATGGTAAGCAACTGCCGCCGCTCATGGACACTTGCGACACCAGTGGAGTTACAAGTGCGCTGCCAACCTTTTATCCCCTTCCCCCCGGGTGGGCCTCCGGTACCCTCACTCACTCGGCGAAACACAGCACGGTTTTCTGTGAGGCAGTGGTATCACTCCGGTCGAGCCGGCCCATTCATGCCGAAGCGTGGCTCTCCCACACTTAAATGAGATGATGATGAGAGACTACTATCAAACAATATTTACTTGACATTGGCAGAAATTAACTTTTGACATGAGTTTGACAGGCTCAACCTAAAACTTACCTATAATTTACATTACAATTTCACTTGAAATTGGCAGAATTAAAGTGCCCAAGAGCACGACAAAAAAAATAACTTACCTACCTTCGCACAATAGGGCGACCATTCTAGAATTAAATCTATTGATTAATATCAACTAGTTTAGGTAGGTATAGACATAGCTACCTACGTAAACTAGATAGTTAAGTAGGTAGGTACCTACTAGCAGAAATTTATTAAATTTCGTTACGTTGGTATTGAAAAGAATCGTAAGTCATATTTTAAAAATCGAACAATAGTATTCAAAGAAACCAACTGTTAGAATAAATATATTACTAATTCTACGTCTTAAGAAAACAAATAAACTCTCGCGTTGGGTTTAAACCATTCGTCGGTACGTTTGGCTTGTGTTATCTGTAACCTTGTAGTAAACCAATATTAAGAATCGCTGGAAATTAGAATAGTCATGAACAACCTTTTAAGACAAACAAATAAAGGAGAAAAAACAATCTGTCAATTTGACTTCCTTCGTCACGATTCGAAATTCGAATTCCTTCCATGTGTTGCGCTAAAAAAAGGCTACAGATAGCAACCTGTTAGTTGGTATGCAGCCTTTTTTGAATATAATAGAGAAAAGGAATAAAATTAAGTTACCTTTTTTCTTTGAAATTCCAAATTTGAAAAACACACTCCACTAACACAAAAAATACCTACGGAATTTAAAACAAACACTTTAACAAAACAAAAATTTAAACTGCCTTTCTCATATTTTTCACAACACGGTTATTTTTCTTCATTGTTCTAATAGTATGTTTACATTTTTAGCTTGAATTTGTGATTTATTGGAATAAAGTCACATGGGCTACGGGGATTTTTGCTATTACCGGCGCAGCGCGCGCTCCCTCTGGCGGTCCGATCCCGACTGAATCAGTGTTTCAGTAAATCTATAAGAGAAAGTACACAATCGTGCTGTCCTTTTTCGCGAGAAGAGTTCCTGCTCCCTCTTTCGTTATCCTGATAAAAATAAGCGGGTTTCCCTTGCGTGTAATGGAACGTTATTTCGCGCGGTTTTTGATATAAGGGTCACTCTTTGCTGACATTTTTTGCATAGATCTCTCGAGAATCCTTTGGGCTCTTTACTTAGAATTTTCATCTTCATTCTAAGGATATTTTTATACGAATGATTGGGCCTACAAAAGACAATCCTTCGATATTCGAATTTTCCGTTACGGTAAATCTTATCTTGGTAACGAAAAACGGAAAAAAGGTTAGATACAATCTTTTTCTGGCAGGATCATAATCTTCTTCTATATCTATACTATTTATAAAGAGGTTAATCTCATATTAAACCGAAAACACGAAACACTTGCGCGATACAATCAATGCCCAGCGCCATCTATTGGTAGACAGTGGAACTAATATTCTTGAGCGATTATGGCGTAGCTCAGTGGATGAAAAGTGCGTTCCGAACCGCAGCGGTTTTAGGTTCGTATCCCATCATGCATCTAGATACTTCAAATCTATGTGCGTATTTCTACCATTCGCTCGGCGTTGAGGGAAATCATTATAATCCTTCACTTGTTCGTTAGCTATAACTTTTCGTTTACCCCCTATCTCCCAATTGGGCCTCCGGTACCCTCGCTCTATGAAAAAGCGCAGGCTTTACGCCGGTCTTCTGTGAGCGGTATCACTCCGGTCGAGCCAGCCCATGCCGAAGCGTGGCTCTCCCACGGAAAACGTGGTTAAAGAGATGTACAATGTCTTTAAGACTTAAGATACACCTTGTATTTGAAAACTAGAAATAAATCCTCCAACCGATATACGGCTACGACAGCCAATCTTAAAGATCAGCCACGTACGCAGGATATATCTTCTATACTATCTATCTTCTTCTATACTATTTATAAAGAGATAACCTCTATAGACAACGACAAGGCTTATAGGTAAACCGAAAACACGAAACGCTTGCGCGATGTAAATGAGCACAGCGCCATCTATTGGTTCATTTCTGAATTACGGTCCCGAAGCGAAGTGAGGGCGGGCCACTAGTTCCCATATAAAAATATTTTAGTGGCAAACGGAATATTACTACGGAGCTAAAGCGTCCATTAAAGTAAGTACCTAGGTAGGTAATGTTTATACAGAGATAAGTAAATGGATCTCATTTAATTAAAATTATTTAATTAACTTTTCTATTGTTTGTCACCATATTGCTTTCGCTTTGAAGTACAACCCACACATCAGGTTACCACGACCTGAAAAATTTCCTCAATTGATATTCAACCTTATGTGTATGACAGTAAGATGAGAGTCGATTGAAGAAATTTGACAGTTTTGTATACTTCGATGTGTGGCTGTACGTACTGTAGATCTATTGACGTATATTTGTTTAATCAACAAGTAAATAATTGAAATAGATAATGAGGGAAAAAATGTCAAGTACGAATCTGGCATTGTTTTACCAGTTTGTTTTGTTAATGTGGAAGGTGGCAGACGAGCAGACGGATCACCTGATGGTAAGCGAATGCGCCGCCCGTAGTCACAAGTGAGCTGCTATACTTTAACCCTTCCCCCCAAATGGGCCACCGGTACCCTCATTCACTCGACGAAACACAGCGAAGGCTTCTCTGAGGCCGTGGTATCACTACCGTTGAGCCGGCCCATTCATGCCGAAGCGTGGCTCTCACACGGTTGATGTACCGTTTAACCGTGCGACAGCAACACTTCGGTATGAATGGGCCTTGTCAGGAACTCAAGAGTGATCTCTAAAGAAAATTGGCGTGAACCGGCGTATGCGCTGCTACGCCGAGTGAGGGTACCGGAGGTCCAATCCAGGGGAGTGAAGACATGGGTTAGCACCCGGCGAAGCCATTTTCTGAGAGGGGGATCATATCGACTACTACAACTATGACGATATAGGGGGAGGGGGGCAGGTATAGATCCGCGGTTTGTTTATCCATCTTCCATACTAATTTGTAAGAAGATATCTTTTGTAAAAGCCCCAAACTTATAATATTAACAGTGGCCCACCCTCACTTTGTTCCGGGACAGTAGTACCACTGTCTACCAACAGATGGCGCTGGACGTTGATTGTATTGCATGATACAATACAATATGTTTCGTGTTTCCGGTTTCCCTATAAGCCTTAGCGTGGAATATGAGATTAAACTTTACATAAATAGTAAGTATAGAAGATGTAATTCGAAAACACGAAACACTGGTGCGATGTAATCGAAACCCAGCGCCATCTATTGGTCCTATTTAAAACGAATGTTCCGAAACGAAGATAGGCTATTACGTGCTAAAAAGAAAAGATTGATTTAAATCTTTGCTAAAAAGATGTCTTTTGTAATAGGAAGGAAAAGTGAACATCGCCGCCCATGGACATCAGCTTCTGTCTGTCTGTTACCCTAACGAGACATAATATGAATGCATGAGTCACTTTTTTATCTATTAAGTATATAGTCTGTGCTTTTATGCTCCACACCTTGACGTAATATCTTTCCACGAACGAAAGCACCAATTAGCTAATAGATTATTTTATTTACGACTAAACCCTCGAAGTGTGAAACCTCATTACAACCGCATTTAAAAAAACGCCTATGGATTAATTAAAAATAATTAATAAATTCACACAACACCTTACTAAGTATCGACACAAAATACATATTGACACAGAAGCCTGACTGCCACTAAGAGCTAAAAATATGTCATGTACTCACGCATGCGCACTAACAGGCAAAAACGCCTTTTCGACCACATTAATCCTAACTCATGACATAAGATTGTCGAACTGTCGAGGTCTGTGGTAGAGGACGCGCGCTTATGTACTCATGCCGGGCAACAACCCTAGCATATGTCAACGAACTCTTCTAAATTCAAAATCAGGTCAAAGTCTAACTTCTGTGTGTAATTATTTTGTGGTATCGATCTGACTGTGTACTAAGGTAGCTTAAGCACTTGTGTTACAGATATCAGACAACAGAGGAAATACAAGAATACTTATATTATATGGCCTCGATGGCGCAGTGGCAAAGATGTTAGCAAGAAAGATCCCGGGTTCGATTCCGGGTCAAGTCAATTTAGGAAACCACATTTTGTTTTTCTAAGTTTTCTTCATCTGGTACTCATAGTACAAGGGATGCCCTAGTTTGAGACCATGCAGGTTGATTGGTGTGATTGTCTGCCGCATTTATTTTTACATATACACCCAGACACTGAACAAACACAAGTGTTCATCACACGAATGTTTGTCCAGGGTGGGGATCGAACCCACGACCTTTGGCGTATGAGGCACGGCCCTGCCAAATGCGCCATCCGGATTGCTGATTGATGATTTGACTGATGATTTTTACTGATAAAATATTTACCTAACTGCCGCACTCAGAGACGTTAATTAAACATTGTCACCTAAGCAAAAATATTGA
Organism: Cnaphalocrocis medinalis; assembly: GCA_014851415.1. Classification (NCBI taxonomy): domain Eukaryota; kingdom Metazoa; phylum Arthropoda; class Insecta; order Lepidoptera; family Crambidae; genus Cnaphalocrocis; species Cnaphalocrocis medinalis. Next base: position 6,068,472 of record CM026301.1, on the reverse strand, counting down.
CCTTTATTTTAATAGAAATAAATACTTACTATACATAATTATAATAATGAGCACTAAGGTTAAAATACGTTCTGAGTATGGCAGTAACAATGCATTTTAGAGTCATTCTCATAAGTTAATTACCTAAGTACCTTATTAAAGGACCCACTTACATAAAGGCAGATCAAATGACAAAATTCATCATTTTGAACTTTTGCGTTGACCTATACGGACATAATTTTGATTTGAGAACTAAATGTGTGTTTTAAAAAAAATTGTGGCTGGTAAAAAAGGGACTTTGTTTCGGAGCTCAATTTTGGTAGTTCCAAGCGTTCACTAATAGATGTCGCTGTGAGTCAAAGACATCACGCTAGTGTTTCGTATTTTCGAGTAATTTATTTTTTCGTTTTAAATATATAATTTATCAATACATTTTGTTATTAATAACATGGACATAAAAAGTGATTGTGTGTGCAATTTTTTCCAATCGACCCAAAATTTTTGTTCGTGTGCTTCCTTCGATCCGTCAATGGATACAGAGTTGTATGCCGTGTGTGAGGATTTCGAAAATCTTTTGATTTTTAATCCGTCTTACGATTCTGAGCTGGTTGACGCTTGTAGTGAAATGGACTCGAAAATTGAGTAAGTTGATTAACTTTCATTCTTATATTTTTTTACTACTGGATTATTTGGTGACAGTTGGGGTAATGGAACAAAAAAATCATTTTTGTTTTTAAAAAAATATTTTCTTACTATTTTATAAATTCTTTGTTGAATAGTTAACAACAGCTCTTCGAGCATTGATTGAATAAAAAAGTGAGATCAAAAATTAACTTAAACACTAAAAAAAAGCTTTTGAACAAGACGCTTCCATTGTTCCAAAGTGCCCCAGGTCTGGGGTACAATGAAACGACCTCTGGGGTACACTGGAACATGACAAAAATTATGTAATTAACCTAACATAATATATTTTTAACAACTTTTTAGAGAATGAATACATATTCTTTTGGCGCTTTGTTTTGCCTGCCAAGCTTGGACTGGGTAATACTAGTTCAATATCTTGGTTAGTTACTACTGCCATATCTGGTTCTAGTGGAAAATAGAAACTGTTTTTTGGCACTTCTGCGCATATAATTGATTTGGTTTTCCATATTTTCGTCCATATCTGTCAATAGTTGACCAAAAAAATGTTTTTGGAGAATTTTACTAATACAAAGTACAGTGGAATAGTGTTCCATAGTGCCCCGTTCCATTGTGCCCCATGGGGTATCGTAAATTTCAAAAAATCGGCAAATATTATAGTTTATATTTTTCACTACATAGTTAACTGACTTTTGTAGATAAATTAACTAAGATTTATCCAGAAAAATACCACATACCTGCTATCAATACTTTTTTTCCAAAACAAAAAGTCTTACGTCACGTAAATCCAACTTTGATCGCTTAAAAACATTTTTTTCAATTATTAACTCAGTCGGCGCAGACCGGCCACATTGCACTGCGCCATCACATGGCGGGTAAGACGTTGTTATTAGCCCATAAGAAAGAAAGTGAATTGATTTTGAATTTGAATAATTATCGACCTTGTACCATTGTGCCCCGTGTTCCATTGTGCCCCCACTGTCCCTACTACCCGTGCGGATAAACGCTGGGATTACAAATGGCGGACCGACGAGTCGGTACCGTCAGCATACTAAGTTACGTAAAATTATAATTAAATATGAGAAAACTGAAAAATCGTAGAAAATATCGTTAGCATTGAAAATGTTTTGTTATTTTATTAATTCAAATAATATTTAAGTATGTTTATAGGTTTTATTATTTTGTTAGTAGTATTTTTTACTGTATTTATGTAAAAAAATCTATGAAAATAATTCAAATTGCGATAAATTCTTTTTTCCTAAAAAGAAATTGTTTATAAACAAATAATAATTTATAATTATCGCATTTATAAACGAAGTTGTTCTCACAAAAATATACATTTATTAGCGGTCCGCCCCGGCTTCGCCCGTGGTACATACATAGCCTATAGTAATGAGGAATAACGTACCTTTCTAACAAAATATGACAAGAATAACGAAAGGTTCAAAACCACGGAAAAACTAGCTCACAATTTTTTATTAAAACGCTGCTTTTTTTTTTGTCAATCTGTACCCACGTGTGCGAGTATAGACGCAAATAGTGTGCGAGCGAGAGGTGAATAGTTGCGACGCCATTTCTAATCCCAGCGTTTATCCGCACGGGTAGTGTTTGGTTTATTTTCTTCCACGTGTCTCAGTTTTGTGGACTGGTTTAGCCGCGGCAGTATTTCTTGACGGCTATGACTTAGGCACCAGGTGGACCGACGATCTGGTGAAGGTCGCGGGAGTCCATTGGATGCGGGTGGCACAGGACCGATCTGTGTGGAGAACTTTGGGGGAGGCCTATGTCCGGCAGTGGACGTCTATTGTCTGAAATGATGATGACTTAGGGACCTTCAAGAGAAAGCGTACTCCTTCTTAAAAGGCCGGCAACGCATCAGCGACCTCTCTGATCTCGCAGATGTTCACGGGCGGCGGTGATCACTTACCATCAGGTGACCCGCTTGCTCGTTTGCCACCTAAGATAGTCACTTAGGATGTACTTTTTGTTTGATCCCCACCGTAAACAAACATTCGTGTGATGAACACTTGTGTTTGTTCAGTATCTGGGTGTAATTTATGCATTTAAGTGTTATATTTGTGTTTCCTCTGTTGTCTGATATCTGTAACACAAGTGCTTGAGCTACTTAGTACGGAGTCAGGTATACCTATTGAGGACAATTTATATTGTAGGACAGAGGAAACATTTTTCTATTTTTTAGGGTGTTATAATAACTTTGACGTGTCTGTCTGTTTGTGGCATCGTAGCTCCCGAACGGATGAACCGATTTGGATTTTGTTTGTTTTTGTTTGAAAGTTATAATAATAGTCGGGAATGTTTTAGCTAAATCAAGTGAAAATATGAAATTTATCATTTTATGTTGGCGACCATCTAGCCAACACAAAATGATGAATTACATATTTTCACTTTATTCCCGTAATATAGGTATCAAATACTTTTATTTGATACCTATATTAGGAATCAAGTCAAGGCTTAAGTAGTAGAATGCATAAGTACAGACAGCCACACATGAGGTTACCACAATCTGTCAAAGTTCCTCAGTTGATATTGAACCAAAACCAAATAAAGGTGAGGTTCGATTGAAGAAATTTGACAGATTGTAGTAACCTGATGTGCGGCTGTCTGTACCTACAATATGACATCTTGTCGGGGGTGTTATAAATTTTCCATTTTACAGTTATAGTGTATAGTTTGATAATAATAAAAAAAACTTTTGTTTCAGGATTTCAGGAAGCAACCAAAATACTTTGCAGACTCAAGAGACAACAACACGAAACATCGCGGGAACTTCGTCACAGAAATCGACAGGTACTAAAATAGAGTAGCATTATCCTTGTCACATTATTTGGGGTCCATATTACGCGTTCTTTTATATAGAACTAGTGGCCCGCCCTCAATTCGCTTCGGGACCGTAATTCAGAAATGAACCAATAGATGGCGCTAAATTACATCGCGCAAGCGTTTCGTGTTTTCGGTTTACCTATAAGCCTTGTCGTTGTCTATAGAAGTTATCTCTTTATAAATAGTATAGAAGATAGAATCCTAAAAATCTATAGGATGTAAGGAAATAGACATCTCACAAAAACTTGTAAAAATACCAAGTCCTGCAATTCAGTTGTTCTGCCGTATAAAGGTGAGATCCATGTAACAAGTCGGTTATTAATTTGTTCAGTCCTTTTAACGTTAGTAACGTTTTAAATAAGTATAATAAATTAAATTATTATACTTATTACGATGGCCGAGTCAATATTATTATTAATAATATTATTATTAATAATATTGACTCGGCCATCGCATGAAAACACAGTATTTTATGTCTAAGGTCTACAGACAATGACAACGCTTGTATGTAAACCGAAAAAAGCGAAACCCTTGCGCAATGTCATCGACATCCAACGCCATCTCATGTTAGAATTAAAAACTGAACTCACGAAACGAAGTCCCAGCCATCTGATTTCGCAAATGTTGCGGCTGTGGTTAGGAGCAGGTGACCTGCATGCTCGTTTGCCGCATCTATTATCAAACAAAATGTTGTCTAGTGAGTTTTATTTTTATAATATAGTAAGGCAAACGAGCACTATGGACATCAGCTACACCAGAGTGCGGATGCGTTGCCGGCCTTTTAGGAAGGTATAGGCTCGTTTCTTGGAGATTTGAATGTCGTACCAAAATGTGAAATGAAATGAATTATTCTTCATTCAATTTAAATCCATACAGAACGTTTATGAATGTCAAATATTATGTAAGCTACCACTGGTTCGGAAAGTAGATTTCGAGAAGAAGAATAAAAGGCCATTTATTTGGTCACCCTAGAAATGATTTAGGGTGACATAGAAAATGGATGTGTCAAATAGAAAAGAGAAGGGAAGCTCGTCAAATCTCTGGAGTTTTGGCGAAATGTCGGAAAGTTACTATGCTAGGGGGAAAAGTGGATGTATTTATAACTTTTGACTTAATGCATGAATGAGGAAATAAAGTAGTCGAGTTTATACAGCGTTAAGTCATACTAAAATTATAAATGGGAAAGTGTGTCTGTCTGTATGTTTGTCTTTCTTTCACGGCAAAACGGAGCGACGAATTGACGTGATTTTTAAATGGAGATAGTTGAAAGGATGGAGAGTAACATAGGCTACTTTTTGCCCCTTTCTAATCCTCCCCCCCATTTTAGGGAAGTGGGGGGGCGCAAGCGTAGCCGTAGGCAAAAGTTAGTAAGTAATAAAAGCTAGTAAAGTAAAGTAAGTATCAGCCTAAAATACTGTCCCACTGCAGGGAAAAGGCATCCATAGAAATCAACTCATCGCTTCTATGATGGGATTAGGCTTAATCACCACGCTTGCCTAGTGCGGTGATCACAAACTCGAGCTACCTATATTCGAAAAGTTCGAAACATTCTTTTGCTCGACCTGCGACCCCGAAATCATGGTCTGGTACTATAAACCGTTAGTCCACCGGGCGATAATTAGTTCCCTAAATTATTTTATTTATGCCAACCGTAATTAACTTTCTTTTTCTTCTTACTTTTAAGATTCACCAAATAATGAAGTGGCTGAAGACTTCTCAGCAACAACCAGACATAAAAGACGACGTTCTGATAATGAAGATTATAAAAATTACCCTAAAGTTCTCAAAAACGCTGCCAGGGGTTTTGGAAAAACTGATGAAATCGAAAATGAAAGTAATTACAAACAAAAGGAAGATGGCTGTAATCATTTTTACAGCCAAAATGCAGATGAAGCAAATAATTACAACCAAGATGAAGATGAAGCAAATTACACCCAACATGAAGAGGAAGAACTATGCATCTCAAATGCTGACAATGTAATTAAAAGTGTTGATGAGTTGAGCGCTTACATCAGAAACGTTTATGGAAATAAATACTGCACACAAAATACTAGAATCCACAATGATAACAAAATAGATTCTTATAAAAACTTAAATGAAAGTTGTGAAAATGATTACATCTTAAATGCAAATGAACAAATGGATCTGACTGAAGAAGATAACTGTAATTTATATAATGAAAGTATTGTTAAGCAAGAAATTGATGCCATAAGTGATTACTATCTAAACGAAAATGTTACTGAAGATGTAACAAATAGCACAAGTATTATAAAAGACACATCAAATATTCCATTAAGGATTTTGGTCCCTGAAACTTTGAAGACAGATGTCCAATCTTTCTTCAATTATGCTCATATACCAATTAGAATCAAACTTACTCATGCAATACAAACTATGGGCAGTTTAAAAGCAAAATTCCATCTTCACGGAGACATATTTGAAAACCAAAATTTTGATATTGAAGATACCGTAAATGTGACGTCATTAGAAAATAGAGATGCAAGATTTCAGGTCGCACGTAATGAAATAGTGTCAAGGTATAATGAATGTAAGAGGTATTCTGAGGGAAAAATTAGAATAGTATTTTTAGATTTACACATATTTCCTCTTTAAGACAAGGACTGAGTTTGAAAAGGAATATTAAATACTAGTGGCCGTTTCGGCGTTTTTTGCAATTCCAATATTTAGCAGTAGATGGCGCTGGGTGTAGATTGTTTCGACTTTTTGGATTACATACAATTTGTAGGTATGTAATTTTGTAACTATTGTGCTATTGCCTTATTAAGGGTTTGTAAGTTTATTTTCAACTATTTTATACTATTTATTGTTTGTATAATCAACATTTTATATAATTTAATTTATATAAGTGTTTCAAAGCTAAATCACCACAATATTTTACACAAAGACATTAAAATAAAATGTATTTTTATTAATTTGACTTTTATTACTTTCAATATTTATTTTATAAATATCCTTAAAATATAGACCAGATCATCTTAAATTAAACATAGGAAGACAGACGCCAAAATTTCATTGTAACTAGCCTACCATCGCTAGCTATCGCCTACCCAGGAAGATGTACACAATACAGTCACAATTTTTTATGGTGCAGGGCCTTAAAAGTTATTATTCTACGTAGGTACAGGCCTTAGAAATTTCTAATTTGGTTAGCAAATGGCTTCCCCCCTTCGTAGACGATATGACGAGCTGCTGGGTCCTCGTAGTTGTTGTATTCCTTTACCAACCACGTTGGTCACTGGACTTAAAACAGACTCCAGTTGTGTTGCAGGTGTCTATGGGTGGCAGCAATCGCTTACCATCAGATGCTTCTGCTTGTCTGCCACCTATCACAAAAAAAAACTGATATCACTTCAGTCGAGCCAGCCCATTCAAGCCGAAGCTCTCCCACGGTTGTTTACGTTAAACAGCTACATAGTATATTAGACTTTCCTATAAACTCTAAAGTAGTAACTAATATCACCCTCAATTTGAGGTTCTGAGGGGATCCCCTCTTCTTCCACCAGTTGGAACTGCTGTTTATCAATGGGAGGGAAGTATGTGTCACAATCAAACGTCTTTTGGATCTCTGTGAGGTATATCTTGCCGCAGTTTTGGTGGTCCATTGCAGCCTGTAATAGGTAAAGCCATAGATAGATTAATAGGCTATTTGACTAATCTCGATATAGTAAAAAATATTTATACTTTTCCAAAATACTGGTATGTAAATAAGAACCAATGGCCAAAATTTTCAGTTAAAAATATAACGTCTAGCTGGTTTTATGAGCATTCAAAGTTTCATGAGCAAGTCCATTTTTTAAGTTTTACAATAAAAAAACAAATTCATATCATTGAACTACCCGTACATTTTCCACCAACTTTTATTACAAAACAATTTACTAAAACGAAACATTTGATACAACTACCAAACAAAATTTACTAGACGCGCATACAGGATACGAGCATGTGACGTCACTCGCCTGTAGCCATTTGTATAGAGCGTTTTTGGGCTTGCCTAAAATAATTGCAGTGTTAAGAGTTAGTAGCTCAATTTATACTGGATGCGTTTAGCTGCAGACAGGGCCAAATAATGAACATAGGGGGAGGCCTGTATCCAACAGTGGACTGAGACATGCTAATGAATTTTTGATGATGAGGCGTTTGCCTGTATAGGTCTATTCACGAAAGATGACCACAAATGACGTTGTCAATGATGGCGATCATCTATGTATGTAATCTCATGAAGTAACGACTTAAGACAAAAAGTTCAATTAAACATATAGTGTTTAGTCTAAGCCCTTTAGTGTGTCAAATTGAGAATCTATACTATTTATAAAGAGATAACTTCAATAGACAACGACAAGGCTTATAGGTAAACCGAAAACACAAAACGTTTGCGCGATGTTATTGGACACAGCGACATCTATTGGTTCATTTCTGAATTACAGTCCAGAAGCGAAGTGAGGGTGGGCCACTATTTCTTCAGAAGATTACATGCATAGACGATCTTTCGTGAATCAACCTCGCCTCGGTTTACAGACAGAACAGAGCAAAAAAGATATTCGTATATTGAATGTAAATCTGTCTGAAATAAAGGCTTACAGTATATGGTACAAAAACTCACCTTGTACACAGAAGACCCTCCGATGACCCAAGTGGACTCAATATCATCTCTGTTCTCAATATGCTTGATTGCATCGTCCAAACTTGACACCACTACTACTCCTTCCGGTACCTAGAAATAAAATAAAATGTTGTTAACGCCCCGATGGTCTAATGCCGTGGTTGTCAAACTGCGGCCCCATGCGGACGTTAGTCGTGCGGCCCGCGGTAAAGTAGATTCCTATAATAATAGTCAACTACACATCCGTACTTCACATATAATGCGGCCCGGACCTTAGTGCTCACATTTGTTATGTGTGGCTCTTGAGCAGTAAAGTGTGACAACCGCTGGTCTAATGGTTTAAGTACCAGGCAAAAGTATTTTTTTTTCATGTCAGAGGTGGCAGACAAGCAGACAGATCACCTGATGGTCAGCAATGGCTGCTGCCCATAGACATTTGCAACACCAGTAAAGTTGCAAGTGCACTGCCAACTTTTAACCCTCTTTTCCCTAATCAGGGCCTTTTTGTCATATTATTGGAAGGCAAACGAGCATGAGGGTCACCTGATGGTAAGTGACCACCGCCGCCCATAGACATCAACTACACCAGGAGTATGAACCGAAAGAGAGTCAGGGTCATACTAACCTTCGGGGCAACAGCCTCCACGTTACGAGTAAGCACAATGTTGATTCTATTAGCCAATGGTCTATACTTCAACGGGATGCAGTCCCAAGTTGTCCGACCCATGATGACTGCGTTAACTTTTTCTGGATCCTTCACTTTCGTTGTCATATTTGAAAAGTAAGCCATCTCTTTCCTAAAAAAAAATAAAGAAATAAAGGCAAAATGATAGGTAGGTATTTTAAACCGTTAACAATGGTTTCTAGCGAGCCTACTCAAACTTATTTAATTTGTTGCTTGCTTGCTTAGTAAAGCACAATAGCACATGTTTTTTATTTCTCTATTTTAGCCATAATCTACCATGGAAAATCTCTGAAATACTTAACTCAATAAAAACTTCGACCAAAGATTGTAAAAGCAGTCACTTACTTCAATCTCCAGGGTAATGTGCCATTGACACCAATTCCCATGTTTTCACATGCCGCTGCGATCAAATTCAGCTTACTTTTCGACATAATTTCGCAAAAAAAGTTAGATAAATAAAAGTAATTCAAATAACCTCAAATATTGTATCACAACTTTTATAAATCTAATTGAGGGCACCTAACTACATAACAGGGTTACGTAAATTATGTTATCTAACTTTATCTATATTAGTTGACCGCAAATCTAAGGTCATTACAATCTAAATTCAATAAAATAAAATGTAAACAAAAATTGTAACAAAAAACACGCAAATTTTGGCGCGATTTGTGAAACGTCAAAACTCAATGTCAAAATTATTTTTAGTGATGTAGGTAGTTCGACAATGTACTGAGTGAATAATATTAATAAGTGAATATCGATTTAATTTTTGAATCGAATAAAAGGTGATCCGAATAAAATTCTTCTTGACAATTTTAAATATTTAGCAATGATTTTTTGGTTGTAAAACCAATAATTTCAATCACTGTAATATCTGGATGAAATGGAAACTTTTTGATTTTGTTTTTATGACACACATGATCTGGAGGGCTTGATAAGGGAGGCTTGGTATTTTTACTATACCCTATATAGGTGAGGCCTTCCAGAAATTATAAACTAGTTCCGGAACATAATGCAAGAAGTTAATAAGGTAGGGAAAAGGGTTGCTTTCACTATATTGTGCCCTACCTTTATGGCATTGCCTTGCCTTAGTTTGTACAAACCTAAATCAAAAGATCAACCATGTCAAATCAGTAATGAATGATCTTGTACTCTATTCTTATAAAAATGTCATTACCGTAGCAGTTTACAAGCCCATTATACAAGTACATACCTCCGAAGTTGACAACTGCAGAATCATGAAACCGTTTACTCGTATACAGTAACTCAGACTTCTTTTATTAAAAAAGTAATATTTATAGGCTACACATGTCAATTTTGCAGAATTGTGGATTTAAAGACTGCAACGATAACAACATCTCGATTAGAATGAACCTAGTACTAAAATGAATCGAGTAGTCTAGTGATATAAAATGGACATCACTATTCAAAATGACATTTTGTTTTGTTTGCTACCTTCAAAGGTATACAACTCTATACAGCCTGTGACAACTTTCTTACTTTAACATTTATTTTCCTGTAGCTTTATTATTATGGAAATCTTAAGCATTTGCTATTGCCAAAGGTATTGTATTGTATTCTATTCAGGTATCATCACATACTAAGACCAGAGGCCCAATAGGGTGGGGAAAAAGGGTTAAAGGTTGGCAGCGCATTGAGACTAGTTACTGGTGTCTATATCGCTTAAAAAAGAATATTGCTGCAAGGGGCTATTATTATTCAAGAGTTTGAAATAAAACACACATTTGATTATGATTAACTTTAATCGTTTGTCAATAATACATTAATATTACAATAAAACTACTACGGTTCTTCCCTACTAAATCATATCAAAGTTGTAAGTTCGTACAATAATACTTTCCAAAAGAAAATACTGAAAGGAATTGGGAATCACCGCTTAAATTATAAACTAAGCCCCGAATAATACTTTACAGACCTACTGCCGTCTCTTTCTTATGTAATCGAAAACAACTGTGCGAAAGAGATAAGATGTTTAAGGAGGATTAAATTCCCTCCAAAATCCCTGTCAAAGCGGTGTAAGGGATTTTAAGTCTAAATCGGCAGATTTTATGGTTGAAATTACATTGCTACTGATAGTGTATTTTTTTAACGCAAAATAATATTGCCAGTGTTAGATGTTATGCAAAGTTCTAATACAAAATAGGTTTATAAAGATATTATACAGGGTGTATTACAAACTCTTAAGCAAGACTATTAGATGATTAACTTACGAATAAACTTGCCCAATAGTTTAAGATTTAATACTAAATAAAGGAGTTGAAAACATAAAACCTCTTACATGCTATTTTTCATAATAGTAAGGGCACCAAAGTGAGATGCAGACAGAGGTAATATAAAGTAACTCAAAATTTCGAATTTTCATTCAGAAGTGTTGAAAACAACTTACTTTATACGAATTTTCAAACATAAAAGAACAAAAAATATTTTTTTTGTATATTATTTAGGCTGTTTGTGGTTTTAATGATGTTACATACTTCTGAAAACACACATCGGTATCTGACGTTTGGGTTTTGACAGACGTCAAATTCGGAATGTTACAAAACTGACATCAAGTCAAAACTTTTAGTGGCAATTTGTATGGAGTGTGACCTCTGTATGCATCTCACTTTTGTAATAAGATTGTATTACTGAAACTACTAAGTCAGTGGAAAGAAAATGTGATAGATAGAAATTAAAAAATATTTCGAAAACGTCGACACTCGCGATTTTTGACTCTCTAAGTGTAGATGTAAAGTCGAAAATCGGTTGTAGCGCAGTCAAAGCCTTTAGTGAAAACAATAGGTGAGTACGAGTAGATCTCGAAATATTTTTACAAACATTTTTTTTTATTTTTTTTTAGATTTTTAATATTTTTTTTTTACTTTTCTTACGTTTTTCGGCTCTATCCCGGAGCGGGTGAATATTATTACACGACGACATACATACTGTTTATTTTTATTAATAATGATAATAATAGTTAAAGAAATAAGTTTTTTTTTTCAATAAAATTTCTACGATTACAGATTTGACGTAACTAAAACGGCGATTTATTAAAAAAAAGCGCGAATTTTCAAAGCTGAAATTGTAGAAATAAAATACTTATAAATCTTGTGACTTTTCCCGTTAAAAAAAGAAATACTGTTAAAAATACAATCATGTAATCTAAACTAATTCACAGTATCAAGTGATATTTTAAAAAAATAACACAAAAAACTTGACACGTGTGCCTAAGAGATTTTTTAAACAAAAAAAATATTTTTACCCAATTTTTTTTTTATTAAAATACGGTTAAAAAGTCACAAGAAGCTCTAACAATACGTAATATACTAAACAACTATATTATTATACTATATACTTGTCGGCGCCTTGCTACCCCCAAATGAAAGAGAATCGTGCTTCTAACTTTAAATGGATACTACGGTGAAGGTTCTAGGGTGTTCCACTTCTGTTGGTAAAGCCACGGAGAATTCTGGAAAGAAAAATATGGTTTGGTTACTTTTATTTATGTAACTAGTGGCCCGCCCTCACTTCGCTTCGGGATAGTAGTTCAAAAATGAACTAATAGATGTCGCTGGGCGTTGATTTCATCGCGCTACTGTTTCGTGTTTTCGGTCTACCTACATTATCGTTGACAATAGCAGTTATTCTTAAGTAAATATTGCACTTAAAAAATTCCTCGGAGGGTTCAGGTGGGACTTGAACCCACAACCTTCCGCAGACCGGGCAGATATGCTATATACTTTACACCATCCGAGCCCCTTACTAAGCCGACGAATTTCGTAAGTGCTTAACTCGCCATGAGCTGACGATAGTCTCATCAATATTGTAGGTATATGGTATTTTTTAAGTGCAATATTTACTTAAGAATAAATTGCAAAAGAAATTGCTATACCAAAAATAAAAATTAATAGCAGTTATGTCTTTATTAATAGTATAGATAATACTTTAGAGCGCTGTGACGTCAGAGCATGAATTTCCACCTCTCTACTTTCTAACCTAGGTATTGATTCTTGCTACTTTACAACGCAAGTGACGTCAAAGCAAGAAATTGGGCCCACGAATCTGGCATAAAATTCTCACGTGACGTCATTCCAGCTGTTCGACAGCTTTCAACTTCTATAATAGTTACCTTTTTCTCTTCTAAGACTTTGAAACGCGATTTCTCGCAACTTAGATTTTCTATGACTTTGAAGCGCGATTTCTCGTAATTTTAGATTTTCTATGACTTTGAAGCGCAATTTCTCGTAACTTTAGATTTAGAGCGTATGACTGTGACGTCCAGAACTAGAAGTTGGGCCACGAATCTGCCATCAAATCCTCATGTGACGTCATCCCAGCCGTTCCACAGGCCTCAACTTCTAACCAAGGACATATTTATGTACTAGCGGCCGCCCGCGACTTCGTCCGCGTGGAAAAGTAACTTTTTACCCCCCTTTTAACCCCTTAGAACCCACTTAATATTATTATGTTGATAGCCTATAGCCTTCCTCGATAAATGGACTATCCAACAAAAAAGAATTATTCAAATCGCACCAGTAGTTTTCGGAGATTAGCGCGTTCAAACAAACAAACAAACAAACAAACAAACTCTTCAGCTTTATTATATTTATTTTATTTATGTATACTAGCGGGCGGCCGCCCGCGACTTCGTCCGCGTGGAAAAGTAACTTTTTACCCCCCTTTCAACCCCTTACAACCCCCTTTTCGCAATAAAAAGTAGCCTATGTTCTTTCTCAGGGTCTAGATTATCTGTATACCAAAGGAGGAGGGGATCTCTGGGCCCAAAGTTATCAAGATGAAAAGCATCCTCAAAAATCGGTTATATTTTTGTAAAGAAACTCACAAAATACTAGACCATTTTACAATCCAGAATATTAGAAAACTTAAAAACATCGTATTAAACTAACTATCGATATAAAGCGAATTTGATGACAACACAATAATCGTTAAAATGTATGAAAATCGTGTAAGAAATTGATAATCGATATTGTACCTAATCTATGAAGTACTCGGACTAATTAGAACTCTTCCGAGTTGAAGTATGAGGTGATGTATTTTTCTTTTTCATAAAGAAAAATTGATTTGACAAGTGTCATAAAACGTTTGTCAAGAAAAGATGAATTTCATGTTTTTCAGCGATATAATGTTATTAATTTAAAAGTTATGGATGGCTTTTTATCACGAAGATAAATTATACAATTGGATATAATTTTGGGCTATGTGTCCCGTATAAGTACCTATACTTAGAATAATAACTCTATAGAAACCTAATGCGTCCGCACAATTAAAGCTTAGTGGGTGGTACCCTAATTGGCGAAGGGGCTCGGTGGTACCCTTAGTGTCAAATGTGACAGCGACCCGAACGTGTCTCCCGAAATAAAAATCATTATGACGGTTTGTGCGGTTAAATCGGGTCACAATAGAAATTAAAGGGAGAATAAGAATAATATTATCACTATTCACAAGTAAGCTTTCAATATTTCATTGTATCTTGTTTATATTTAATCCAAAATAGAAACGTTTATTTTCAATGTTCAGTGTTGCCCAATTGAGAAAAATATTTTCCCATTTTTCCTGACTTTTATCCAACTAATTATTTTATAAAACAATTATTGCTAACATATTTTCCTAATGTAAGTACCTACGACATATAGTCGACTGAGGGGCATTTCTCGTGCACTCGACATTGTAGTCGAATTAGACAAGTATTTGTATTGACGATAAATTTCATAATTCGACTTCATTGTCGAGTGTTCGCAAAATAAATTATACAAAAAAAATTTTTGTTATCTTCCATTCATATCAGTTTAATAATATTCTATTTACACCTCATAAAACATTACCTACCCCAAGCCACACTATTATTAATAATTGTGTTTGCCTAAAGGTTGTGACCTCACACATACACATACCAATGTACCACCGAAATTGTACGTTAAATTTCCATAATACCTAGTGCTTATGTCGTAGTTTTTGTGAACGTATCTATTAGATCTATCTCGCAATAAACTTTACATTACTTGTTCATACCACACCGACCAACATTTTACGACACATTAGAAAACACTATTGAGGCGTCCGATTTATTTCCCCGTTTTCGGGGAAACTTCACCTTTACTAGCATCACATTTTGTAATGACAAAAGTGTCAGTACGGTGCGCAGTAGGCTGCGTGAATTTTTTTGTGTCTCATTTTTGACAGAGCTCTAGTATGGAGACTCTCCTTCTATAGAGTTATTATTCTAAGTACCTATACTTACCTATTATAGGTAAGTACCTTCTTAACCTCACTTTTACTATTAATTCAATAATCTCGATTCCTGATTGCCTAGTTTTCCTAAAATGTTTGTGGCGAATTGTTATTATGAATCTTTCATAATAAGGCATCTTTGATTTGTATAACACTAGAGCCCACAAATATATTAAAACCGGTTTTCGGTTTCCTTTCATTTAAATCCGTTCAGTAGTTTTGGCGTGAAAGAGTAACAGACAGACAGACAGACAGACAGACGACAGACAGAGTTACTTTCGCATTTATATATTAAGTACGGACTAGCGGTCGCCCGCGACTTCGTACGCGTGGAGTTAATTATTGACACTTACCGTCATATTTTGAACAATCCACACAATATATTTTTATAAATTGTAGCCTATGTGTTATTCTGATGTATAAGCTATATTGTGGTAAAGTTTCATTCAAATTCATTCAGTAGTTTTTACGTGAAAGAGTAACAAACATTCATACATCCATACAAACTTTCGCCTTTATAATAGTAGTAGGATTTTACCTAGGAATATGTTAGTCGGGAATGGTGAAGTTGAAAAACTTCTAAATAGTTAAGAACCTTATTCTCTTCTATGACATTGGAGCGCGATTTCTCGTTACTTAAGAGCGTATGTGACGTCAGAACAAGAAGTTAAGTCCGCGAATTTACCACCAAACAAGAAGTTGAGCCCGCGAATCTGGCATCAACTTCTCACGTGACGTCATTACAGCTGTTCCACAGCTTTCAACTTCTTCTAACCTTGACCTTTTAGGATATATTTAAGTATTTTTTTTACCTAGTGCATGTTGTAGTGCTGGAATATGTAGTCGGGAATGGTGAAGTTGAAAAACTTCTAAATAGTTAAGAACCTTATTCTCTTCTATGACATTGGAGCCCGATGACGTCAGAACAAGAAGTTGAATCCGCGAATCTCGCATCAACTTCTTACGTGACGTCATTCCAGCTGTTTGGCTGTCATTAACTGCTCTGCACTGCCATGACTTGCTTGACTAGGGCCCTCACAGTAATCTTTACAACGCATGTGACGTCAGGACAAGAAGTTGGGCCCGCGAATCTGGCATCAACTTCTCACGTGACGTCATTCAAGCTGTTCCACAGCTTTCAACTAGTTCTAACTTTGATTGTTAGGATATATTGAAGTATTATTTTACCTAGTGCATGTTGTAGTGCAGGAATATGTAGTCGGGAATGGTGAAGTTGAAAAACTTCTAAATAGTTAAGAACCTTATTCTCTTCTATGACATTGGAGCCCAATGACGTCAGAACAAGAAATTGAGCCCGCGAATCTGCCATCAAATTCTCACGTGACGTCATTCCAGCTGTTTGGCTGTCATTAACTGCTCTGCACTGCCATGACTTGCTTGACTAGGGCCCTCACAGTAATCTTTACAACGCATGTGACGTCAGGACAAGAAGTTGGGCCCGCGAATCTGGCATCAACTTCTCATGTGACGTCATCGCAGCTGTTACACAGCTTTCAACTAGTTCTAACTTTGATTTTTTAGGATATATTGAAGTATTATTTTACCTAGTGCATGTTGTAGTGCAGGAATATGTAGTCGGGGTTGGTGATGTACCTTAGTTAATTTAGAGCGTATGTGACGTCAGAACAAGAAGTTGAGCCCGCGAATCTGGCATCAACTTCTCATGTGACGTCATCCCAGCCGTTCCACAGGTCTCAACTTCTAACCAAGGACATATTTATGTATTATTTTACCTAGTGCATGTTGTAGTGCAGGAATATGTAGGTAGTCGGGGTTGGTGATGTACCTTAGTTACCTTTTTCTCTTCTATGGCTTTATGGAGCGCGATTTCTCGTTTTAAGAGCGTATGTGACGTCAGATCAAGAAGTTGAATCCGCGAATCTCGCATCAACTTCTTACGTGACGTCATTCCAGCTGTTTGGCTGTCATTAACTGCTCTGCACTGCCATGACTTGCTTGACTAGGGCCCTCACAGTAATCTTTACAACGCATGTGACGTCAGGACAAGAAGTTGGGCCCGCGAATCTGGCATCAACTTCTCATGTGACGTCATCCCAGCTGTTACACAGCTTTCAACTTGTTCTAACCTTGACTTTTTAGGATATATTTAAGTATTATTTTACCTAGTGCATGTTGTAGTGCAGGAATATGTAGTCGGGGTTGGTGATGTTGGTGGCGGCCGGCGCGTGCGGCGGCAGCACCTGGAACCCCATGAACATGAACGTGCGGAGGAGCGTCGCGCGGTCCGGCCTGCTCTTCAGCACGCAGATGATGCAGCTGGAAGGAAATGGAGAATGTATAGTAAAATTATAATAGATAGATAGATAGTATATTATTTATTGCACAGAAATAGAATACATGAGTGAAGCAACAGCTATATACAGTACAATAAGGCGGTCTTATCGCTTGTAGCGATTTCTTCCAGACAACCTTTAGGTAGAGGAGAGAAAACAGCGTGTTGGCAATGGGGGTAAGGCAGTGCAAAGAGATTGCTGAATGAAAATAAGAAGTACAAATACTTATAATTATATTTGACATATTTAAATAATATAAGACATACATAAATATTAATGTACATAAAATATATACATACATACAAACAAAAATAAATAAGTAATAAATCATAAATACAAGTGTTTCTATATTAAATATTATTTATTAAAAGTTTCAATATGGATAAGACCAAAGAATAGACCATTTATGAAGAAGAAGCAGGGATTCATTTATGAAGTCAAGAAGTGAGTTTTAAGACGGGATTTGAATATAGGAAGGGATTGGGATTTCCTGATTGGAAGGGGCAAGGAGTTCCAGGGACGGATGGATTGAACGGTGAAGGAGTTAGAGTAGAATTGAGAGGAATGAGGAGGAAGGAGAGATGGGATTTGCGGGATGATCGCATTTCTTGATCGTTGGGCTGATTGCAAGAATTGGAATCGCTCGAAATCGAATAGTGAGTTATGTACATAATGTTAATGATCATAAATTATTTATTTCTAATGGGGGCTATTATTATCGCGTGTGAAAAATCCGCTAGATGGCGTACTGTAAGAACTGAGGTTCATCTATCGGTGACTGGATATGTGAGATGTCAATGTCACTGAAGAACCAATGACGTTCAAGTTGGACCTCCGTTTAAGGCGATAGCCCACATTGATGTAGCTTCGTTAAACCTTGGCTGGAGCTTATGTGACGTCACAGCAACAAATTGACTGCCTTGAGAGAGCGTCAACTTCATCCGTGACGTCATCACAGTACTTTTGGTCTGTTATTACATGTCGACGAGGACGTGCATGACGTCACACAAGAAGTTGATTGCGCCTAAACGACTTCAACTTCTACTGTGACGTCATTACAGCTGTTCAACTATGTTATTCATACAACTGAGGCGCGAATTTAAGTAACTATGTTAAACTTGAACCTTGGCTGGAGCTTGTGTGACGTCACATCAACAAGTTGACTGCCCCAAAAGAACGTCAACTTCTTTCGTGACGTCATTACAGAACTTTTGGTCTGTTATTGACGTCACAAAAGAAGTTGATTGCGCCAAACCGGCTTCAACTTCTCTGGTGACGTCATCACAGCTGTTAAAGTTAAACTTACTTGTGGCAGCCGAGGCGCTCTTCAGCGAAGTCCAGCAACAGCATTAAGCTCTCTTAGGTAAAGTTATGTTAAACTTAAACCTTGGCTGGATCACAGCAACAAATTGATTGCCCCGAAAGAACGTCAACTTCTTTCGTGACGTCATCACAGTACTTTTGGTCCGTTATTGACGTCACAAAAGAAGTTGATTGCGCCAAACCGGCCTCAACTTCTCTCGTGACGTCAGCACAGCTGTTCAACTACTACTTTATCTTACTTGTGGCAGCGAGGCGCTCTACAGAGAAGTCCAGCAACAACATTTAGTAGTAACTCTGTTAAACTTGAACCTTAGCTGATGCTTATGTGACGTCACAACAACAAGTTGACTGCCCCGAAAGAACGTCAACTTCTTTCGTGACGTCATCACAGTACTTTTAGTCCGTTATTGACGTCACAAAAGAAGTTGATTGCGCCAAACCGGCCTCAACTTCTCTCGTGACGTCATCACAGCTGTTAAACAAAGTTAAACTTACTTTTGGCAGCCGAGGCGCTCTTCAGCGAAGTCCAACAACAGCATGAAACTCTCCTTGCTGCCAGACTGGAGTACGCCTGGCACACGGAGGTACATACTGCTGCCTTGCACCACCTGGAAGAAAAAACATTGCCATTTTGTAAACACTTCTTCTTTGAGTCCCATCTTCTAACGAAGGTTGGTAATCATAATGGCGACTTGAACCCTTGACACAGCTGCTCTAAACAGAGAACGGGTGCTTTTATTGTACCACTGGCGCAGATTTTTAGCCAAGAAGTTCTTCTTCTTCCTGGGCTTCTCTTTCTCTGGATCTTGCCTTGTATTATAAGTTGCAACAGGTCATACTTTGGGCCACGCATTATATGTCCAAGATATTACAGTTTCCTTCTTTAATAGTACTTAGAAACTTAACTACTAACTTGGTTTGTATACACGTTAAGTTCGGATGAAAATACATTATAGCTGTATCGTCACGACGTCATACTAAATCCAATATGGCGGACCATCCAAGATGGTGGACCTACATATTTTTAGTGCATTTCTACAATATGGGTACCAAATGAAAGGGATTAATGGGAGTAAGTTGATAAAGATTTTTTGAGTTTTAGCAGGCCTGTCCCACTCCGCGTGTAGGTAACTTGCAAGTACATGCGGCGTCCCCTCCGGAGGGGTAAATTAGTAGAAAAACACGAACGAGCGGCGACGCACGCGCGACAGTTGCTTGCGATAGAAAGAGAACGCACTTCTAGGTATGAATAATGGTAGGCATTGAACGCTGAGCGGTAGGAATTTCAACGTTATGCTATGGTAGACTGAGTCTTCATTTCCATAAACGGTTTTTAGGAGTGGGCTTTCTGTACATGTACTATTAAGTATTCTGTGGTTTTAGTTATAAGTAAGTGGTACTTCAATGTTCGATATCTACCAAAAAATGTGTGTGTGACTATCCAAGGTAGTGGACCTAATTATTTTTAGTGGATTTCTACAATCATCATCATCATTATAGGCCTTCGCATCTTTAACAGATGATTTAAACAGCATGACGCGGTGTGACTTTACAGCAGCGCTCGTGGCTGTAGAGTCCTATGCGGGAACCACTCGTCCACATTTGCAGCAGGTGAACCGAGCGCCGCTGCGGGTGGGGTTGTAGGCAATGCGCTTAGCACGCTTGGCCGCAAGTATGGGTACCAAATGAAAGGGCTTAAGTTCGCACTCAGTGCTGTAACTAGCCCTTTATGCACCCGGTGCGTGCTTTTGTTGTTTCAATATCGCTTCAAATTGCGATACAGATTTATAAAACTAGTACAGTAGGGCGGTCTGGTCATTTCTGCGCCCCTGGAGGGTCTGCGCCCAGTGCGTGGGCACCGCTGGCACCGCCCTATTTACGGCACTGTTCGCACTTGACCATTTTTAAAATGTGTGTGACTGTGTATGTGACACACTTGACCATTTTTTAAAAGTGTATGCGTGTCACACGTGGCCATTTATAAAAATGTGTGTATGTGTGTCAAACTTGGCCTTTTTAACCCAAAAGCCTTTTAAAAAACAATTAATTTTCCATTGTCTGCTGTCTTGGCCTTACGACGTTAAAACTGTGTGTTTCGCACTTGGCCATTTCTTTTTAATACTAAGTAGATTACAAAGATGGCGCCACTTACAGCTTCCCAGCGCACCACGGTGTTCTCAGTCAAGAATATCTTGAAGTCGATCTTGACTGGCTGCCGGTCCTTGCGCTCCAGGATCTTGCTTATCACCTGGAAATACACCGGTTACACAATTATTATAATTCATTAGATCACTAACAAGGTTTACATCAGTGCAAGGTACAGTAAAATTTCACTAAAAACAATTTTAAACAAATTTTTTCTTAGAGGTGACAACGGAAATCTATTTAATAGGGTATTTGACTAATCTCGATATAGTAAAAAATATTAATACTTTTCTAAAATACTGGTAAATAAGAACCAATGGCCAAAATGTTCAGTTCAAAATATAACGTCTAGCTGGTTTTATGAGCATTCAAAGTTTCATGAGCAAGTCCATTTTTACCAACTTTTATTATAAAACGATTTACTTAAACGAAACATTTCATATAGCTACCAAACAAAATTTACTAGACGCGCATACAGGATACGAGCATGTGATGTCACTTGAATATAGACATTTGTATAGAGCGTTTTTGGGCTTGCCCAAAATATGTGCTCTTAAAGTTATGATATCTCAGGTTATTCAAATCAGAATTGAGTAATTCTTTCAATAATGTTTCTTAAATTGAGAGATCTTTTGATTAAACACATAAAAATATTTTCAGCTCGGGCGGTGGAGGCTCTTTGAGCTGCAAGCGACTATAGCCCTAAAGTCATAGACACTAAGGTTGTCAATCCGTTGTATTCCGTTACTCCCAACTAGTACAATCACGGTACGAAGTTTCGGTCGCCCAGCGTCGAGCGCTGCAAGCGACTTTAGTATTTATATCTTAGTAGTTAAGGTGTATACTGACCGCTTCCCGTCGCTCCGCCGTTAGCTCGGGCGGTGGAGAGCCAGGGTCGGTGGAAAGGCTCTCCGAGCTGCTAGTTAGCGAGCTCGCGCTGGCCCATAGCAAGGCGCTCAACAAGTCACCTGGAAATGAGGATTTATTAGAGAACAAAGAATATAAAAAAAAACCTGACATTTTTTGACGGCGGCCATCTTGGATTTGAAATTTGTCACAATAAATATATATTTTTAACTGTGGGAGAGCCACGCTTCGGCATGAATTTAACTGTGGGAGAGCCACGCTTCGGCATGAATGGGCCGGCTCGACCGGAGTACCACTGCCTCACAGAAAACCGGCGTGAAGCAGCCCCTGTGCTGTGTTTCGCCGAGTGAGTGAGGGTACCGGAGGCCCACCGGGGGGAAGGGGATAAAGGTTGGCAGCGCACTTGTAACTCCACTGGTGTTGCAAGTGTCCATGAGCGGCGGCAATTGCTTACCATCAGGTGATCCGCCTGCTCGTCTGCTACCTATCACATAAAAAAAAACAAAAAAGAGAACAAAGAATATAAAAAAAAACCTGACATTTTCTGACGGCGGCCATCTTGGATTTGAAATTTGTCACAATAAATATATTCTGTTACTCAAGCCCTTTTATATGATACCCACACGGACGTATATATAGCTTTGACAAGGGGGGAGTCCCCCTTGCGAGTTGCCCCCCCCCCCCCCAGTGACAGGCAAGTGCAAAATCGGGGTTAGTCTAAAAGTGGAGGAATATAACCCAAAAGAAAGTTAAAGTAGATTCTAAAATTTAACATACATACCTACATAACTGAAATTTCCCAGGGACATCAACCCGAAGGCCGCCGATATTGTATTTGGAAATTACTGCATTAAGTTCTGTAATGTGTTGTGCAATAAAGAGTATCTATCTATCAGTATAGCAATTTTTTCCTGCTTTTTAAGCGTGCGTTCAAAAGTTGGCAACACTACATCGTTATGGCGGGCTTCGGGACTTCCCCGTTTAACTAACATCATCTTCAACTCAGCGGGGAATCCTTCATAGTTATCGCGATGTATGTACGTTAAAAAATTTAATTATCTATTACTATTTATAAAAAGACTAGCGGCCGCCCGCGACTCCGTCCGCGTGGAAAAGTAACTTTTTACCCCCCTTTCAAAAAGTAGCCTATGTTCTTTCTCAGGGTCATCTGTATACCAAATTTCATTTAAATCCGTTCAGTAGTTTTGGCGTGAAAGAGTAGCAGACAGACAGACAGAGTTACTTTCGCATTTATATATTAGTATGGAGTTATGGATAACTTCTAGCCGCCCAGGACATTTGCAACACCAGTAGAGTTACAAGTGCGCTGCCAACCTTTTATCCCCTTCCCCCGAGTGGGCCTCCGGTACCCTCACTCACTCGGCGAAACACAGCACAGGGGCTGCTTCACGCCGGTTTCTGTGAGGCAGTGGTATCACTCCGGTCGAGCCGGCCCATTCATGCCGAAGCGTGGCTCTCCCACAGTGTAAAATTATTTTTGAATAATCTTTTTTTTTGGTTGTTTTTTTTATTAATCTTTATAATAATAATAATAAATGTCTTATTCAGGATATACCCATACAGTTAAAGTTTCACACATCATACAGAACAAACACAATTCAAATAATTAATTTATACTTATAACCAGAAAATAATAATAATGCCAATGAATTCAAATACTAAAATAACTTCAGATTAAATCATAATATTAATTAACTAAAATTTAATAAGAATCAAATTAAAATGATTAGAAAAAATAAATAAACTAAAATGAATAAGATAAATGAATGAATTAATGAATTAATATTGACAATTCTATTTATTTAATATGTATAGCATTATTATTACCTATATTATAGTCATAGCCTTCTCTCAGGCACTGAGACTGGCACATGCCTGTCGCAACAGTGGTCGGAGATAAGGACAGTCCAGTCTGCTGGCCTATCATTCCCCAAGATGATGTTGGGGCTGGCCCGCACCCGGCGCACCAGAGATATGAGAGATTTATGATACTCACGGTTGTTGTCGTCGTGGGTGGGGGTGGAGGGAGTCGCGGGGCTCGAGGCCCCGCCATTCACCCCTCCGGGCGGTGCCGAGCCGTGAGCAGGGACATCAGGACCACCTGGAAACAGATGAAAGAAAATTATACTCGGTTCCGTGATGTCCTTGCGTGATCGTGTCAGAAATTATGAGATCCGCAGGAGAATCTAATGTCACGGACATGGTCCAAAGAATTGCGTGGGATCCGTGATCTCTCTTGCGTGATCGTGTCAGAAATGATGAGATCCGCAGGAGATCTAATGTCACGGACATAGCTCAAAGAATTGCGTGAGATCCGTGATCTCCTTGCGTGATCGTGTCAGAAATGATGAGATCCGCAGGAGATCTAATGTCACGGACATAGCTCAAAGAATTGCGTGAGATCCGTGATCTCCTTGCGTGATCGTGTCGAAATGAGAGATCCGCAGGAGATCTAATGTCACGGACATAGCCCAAAGAATTGCGTGGGATCCGTGATCTCCTTGCGTGATCGGTGTCAGAAGTGATGAGATCCGCAGATCTAATGTCACGGACATAGCCCAAAGAATTGCGTGGGATCCGTGATCTTCTTGCGTGATCGTGTCAAATGATGAGATCCGCAGGAGATCTAATGTCACGGACCCAAAGAATTGCTTGGGATCCGTGATGTCCTTGCGTGATCGTGTCAGAAATGATGAGATCCGCAGGGGATCTAATGTCACGGACATAGCCCAAAGAATTGCGTGGCTCAAGTGGCAATGGGCAGGGCACATTGGTGCGGAAAAGTCCTTGAGTGGAGGCCGCAATTTTGTCGATTCTCGTTCGCGAGAGCGCATCCTTCTATCCCGCTCATCGCTCAGTCAGGGGAGCGAGAAGCAACTTGCGCCGACGCAATCCGACTGTTGACAAAATATTCGTGGTGCACATGTTAGCCCGGCAGGTGATCCGTCTGCTCGTCTCATCATCATCAGCACCCACACTCGTTCCACTGCTGGACAATAGGTCTCCCCTAATGCACGCCACCGCCACTCTCATCCAGCTCACTCCAGCAGCCTTTGAAAGTCATCATCCCATATTTCGCAGGGCGTCCAACACTACGCTTACCGAGTCACGGTCTCCACTCAAGGACTTTACGGCTCCAACGGCTGTCAGTTCTGCGGCTAATGTGACCAGCCCACTGCCACTTCAGTTTGCTAATTCGGTGGGCTATGTCGGTGACTCTGGTTCTCTATCGGATTACATCATTTCTGATGCGGTCCTTCAGAGATACTCCGAGCATAGCCCTTTCCATAGCTCTTTGAGCGACTTTGAACCGGTGGAGTGTCCACGTCTCGTCTGCCACCTATGACATGAAATAAAGACTCACCACAGAGGCCCGGCGCCCAGGCACAGCGAAAAACACTCGGCGTCAGAAGCCGACAAAGCCGACCGCTTGCTGCCCGCGGCGCTCAGCGACGCGCCATCACCGCTGCAACAAACACCATAACAAAAAGTTATAAATAAATCTATACTATATATAAAAAAGTACCTAATTTCGATAGACTACGACAAGTCTTATAGCTAAACCGAAAACGCGATACAATCGACACCCAGCGCCATCTATTGGGTACAGTTTGGAACTACTACAGAAAGGACTCGCCTCCCGAAACAAAGCGAGAGCGGGCTACTAGTAATAAAATAAATTCACACAACATCTCATACATTGACCTGACTTCGTATAAGCTTAAGCACTTGTTACAGATATCAGACAACAGAGGATCACAAATATACCTAATACATACTTAAACACAAACACATTTACACCCCGACATTGACTTAAATACGTGTAAGTACTTAAAACACTGAACAAACACAAGTGTTCATCACAGAATGTTTGTCCAGGGTGGGGGTCGAACCCACGACCTTGTGGCGTATGAGGCAGGGTCACTACCAAATGCGCGATCCGCCAGATGTTAAGGATATCCGTAACCGTAACCGAAACTATCAAATATGTGATTTAAAAAAATATCCGTAACCGAAACATGATAGCTTGTATAAATTATCCGTAAATGTAACAAACTCCGAAATAAAACTTTCAGATAGTACCTATCTTGTAATAGAGACAAGTTATAAGTTGACTTATATATATCTAATAGTTTTGTAATTAACTTTTAAAAATTTCCTAAAAAATTTAAATCCGTAACTGATATTCCCTATTATTATCTTAGCCTATTATCACAGGTAACAACATAGGGTACATGAAACGTACAAACATACAAAAATATTTAATACAACATAACTATCTCATCCTAACTAATCCTAACTATCCTAACTCCTAACTAATATTATAAATGCGAAAGTAACTCTGTCTGTCTGTCTGTCTGTCTGGTCTGTCTGTCTGTCTGTTACTCTTTCACGCCAAAACTACTGAACGGATTTAAATGAAATTTGGTATACAGATGATCTAGACCCTGAGAAAGAACATAGGCGACTTTTATTGCGAAAAGGGGGGTTATAAGGGGTTAAAAGGGGGGTAAAAAGTTACTTTTCCACGCGGACGAAGTCGGCGGCGGCCGCTAGTAATTCCATAAAATTCTTGAACAAATGTTTTCGACAAACTACAATATCAGATAATTGTTTTATTATGTTCTGTGTTTACTATGTCTTGTGTGGTTGAATTTTATAGCAAAGTCTTATATAACGCCATATAAAGTTATCCATTTTAATACTATTTGTACAGGATGTTTCGAATACAGTGCTAATTTTATGTGATAGGTGGCAGAGGAAGCAGACGGATCACTGGATGGTAAATGCGATAACTACAAAGTTTAGAAAGGCTAGTATTTAATTGTTCACCAAATTACCTACCCACCAAATTAAGTGTGCACCAGAATGATAAGTGTTGCACCAAAAATTATTAAGTGTGCACCAAAGTAAATAAGTGTGCACCAAAAATTATTAAGTGTGCACCAAATGATTATGTGCACACAAAATGATTAGTGTGCACACAAAAATGATTAAGTGTGCACCAAAATTATTAAGTGTGCACCAAAATTATTAAGTGTGCAACAAAATTGCTTATTTAGTATCCAACGTTTTCCTTTGTGCTATGGAAACCAGAAGCAACGGAAGCACCACAAACCCAGACCCAACACAAATATCTGTTTCATCAACAAACATGTGTGTTGGTGCGGGAATCGAATCCGCTACCTTTACGTCTCATCTGGCGCTCAAACCACTGCGCTAAATGGGTTGTCAGATGTCTAAGTATTATGATTGCTCATATTTGAACACCCTGTCTTCAACACATGTAGCAATTTATATTAATTAATCCCTGTATATGAGGTGATATTAACATATTGTTTATATATAGCTAGACAGGAAAATACGCAGTACAAAAGTCATACAGTATAATGTCCATATACGAAGTAAAGATTTTTATCCTGTTAGACTAACATTGATTGGTATTGGCATAATTAATTAAGGTTTTCTAGTATCGAGCCGAAGCGCGACTGACCCATGTTCAAAACGGTCTTTCTCTGAGATCGTCGATGGTCGACTTTACCTCGAGAAGATCCAGAAGTCCTTTAAAAATATAAATCGTTTTTTTTGTGACAGGTGGCAAACGAGCAGGCGGATCACCTGCTGGTCCGCAATTGCCGCCGCCCATGGACACCTGCAACACCAGTGGTGTCACAAGTACGCTGCCAACCTTTTATACCCTTTCCCCCGGGTGGGCCTCCGGTACCCTCACTCACTCGGCGAAACACAGCACTGCTGCTTCAAGCCAGTTTTCTGTGAGGCAGTGGTATCACACCGGTCGGGCCCTGCCCATTCATGCCGAAGCGTGGCTCTCCCATAATATTCAAAATCTATCTTCTAAGACGAAAGAATCAGAACAGTATAAAATGCTACAGCACTCGAAAGAGCAACGTTACTAATAAATAAAGTTGTGCGCATCTACCGACCTTGACAAACAAAACAATTTCTTGATCGCGCGTCATTGGCGTGTGTTGCCAGATTGGGTATTGTTCCCATTTTTGGGAAAAATCTTCCCAACCCGGGGGGAAGAGGATAAAAGGTTGGCAGCGCAGCTCCATTGGTGTTGCAAGTGTCCATGAGCGGCGGCAATTGCGTACCATCAGTGATCAGCCTGCTCGTCTGCTACCTATCACATTAAAAAAAAACCGGCCAAGTGCGAGTCGGGCTCGCGCACAAAGGGTTCCGTAGCAGCAAATATAAGATTTTTAAAAGGTGTACAATACTGTAGTATATTTTTTGATCTATCTTATAAGGTTCAGCCATCGTTTCAGTGTAAGCACAATAACTTAACCAAAAATTACAGTTAAATCACCTATCTCAAAAACTATAAGAGATACTTGATCAAACCAAAAAGCGTTGAAAGAGTTAATTAGCATGCATCACCTCTATTTTTTTTAGAATTTTATACCCCGTAGTTATAAAAATAGAGGGGGGGGACATACTTTTACGACTTTGAGAGCTGATATCTCAAAAAAACCGTTCACTTTAAGAAAAATGTTTTTTAGAAAACTTTATATCATTTTAAAAGACCTTTCCATTGATACCCCACACGGGTATGTACATCGAAAAAAAAAAATTTCATCCCTCAGTTACATGTATGGGGGGCCCCACCCCCAATTCTTTTTTTTACTATTTAGTGTCATATTTTGTAGCGGTTCATACAACACATATTCCCATCAAATTTCATCACTGGTAGTACTTATAGTTTCCGAGTAAATCGGCTGTGACAGACGGACAGACGGACAGACGGACAGACGGACAGACGGACAGACGGACATGACGAAACTATAAGGGGTCCGTTTTTGCCATTTGGCTACGGAACCCTAAAAAAAAATCGCACTAAGCGCTACTACGAAGTGGCGTTCTCTTGTTTCGGAGGCCAAAACTCGTTTCGGGTCGCTGAGCCAGTGGAGTAAGTAAGTAAGTAAGTAAGCGCTACGCAAAACTCAGACAGTTTTGGGGCTTTATCGACGAAACTAGCGCCGCCAACCAATTTACTCTGATTGTGGCGAAAATTATGATATTTTTTAAGAAAATAAAACATAACCGACTTTGATGCAAGTAAATTGGGTTTTTCAAGATGCAATACATTTTTTTAAACACGCGACAAGCAACAATAATGTTAATTATTGCTAAAAGTGGCCGTTTTTCGGTACCCTCACTCAGCGAAACACAGCGCAGGCGCTGCTTCACGCCGGTTTTTTGTGAGGCCGTGGTATCACTCCAGCCGAGCCGGCCCAATTACCCACGGTTCATTCGAATTTGTTAGCTGCGAGACTTACGTTATCCTTATCGGGTAAAATTAAGGGCAAATTTAAATCATAACATGGCAACACTAACATGGAATGGCATACTGTAAGGAAGGAAGTTATGTCAATGATTTTTAAAGTCAATATAAAACGTAGACGATTCGTCATCTGTTAATGTAAGCTGAGTGACTTTGATAAGACTTATCAAAAACTTAGTTTTCTTATCTGTTTAAGTTAGTTCTGAAAAATATTGCATTAAAAATGAGTTACTTTTTAATATACGAAGCCGTGATATGAGCACGTTAATATGAAACTAGGCAGATGTGGGATTTTTTTAGTCCGACCACGCACTTTGCCGGTTTTATTTTCTGACTTTTTAAATTCGCATTTTAAAATCAACTTTTCATAAAATATAGTCTCTCATTGTGACTTGTTCCATTTTTAACGGGGAGTCGAATAAAACGACAGTTAAAAATAATTTTAATTTTAAGGGAAATTGTGCTTAGGTATATGTGTTTACCACGTAAATAAAATTAGTGTCAATGAACTCACCAGTTAAGCTTCACAACCATTCTTCTTAGATTTAAAAATAAATTACAATAAAAAAACAAGCGGGCCGCCGCGACTCCGTCCGCGTGGAAAAGTAACTTTTTACCCCCCTTTCAAAAAGTAGCCTATGTTCTTTCTCAGGGTCATCTGTATACCAAATTTCATTTAAATCCGTTCAGTAGTTTTGGCGTGAAAGAGTAGCAGACAGACAGACAGAGTTACTTTCGCATTTATAATATTAGTATGGAGTATGGATAACTTCTAGCCGCCCATGGACATTTGCAACACCAGTAGAGTTACAAGTGCGCTGCCAACCTTTTATCCCCTTCCCCCGAGTGGGCCTCCGGTACCCTCACTCACTCGGCGAAACACAGCACAGGGGCTGCTTCACGCCGGTTTTCTGTGAGGCAGTGGTATCACTCCGGTCGAGCCGGCCCATTCATGCCGAAGCGTGGCTCTCCCACAGTTAAAATATTTTTTGAATAATCTTTTTTTTTTGTTGTTTTTTTTTATTAATCTTTATAATAATAAAAATGTCTTTATTCAGGATATACCCATAACAGTTAAAAGTTTCACACATCATACAGAACAAACACAATTCAAAATAATTAATTATTACTATAACCAAAATAATAATAATGCCAATGAATTCAATACTAAATAACTTCAGATTAAATCATAATATTAATTAACTAAAATTTAATAAGAATCAAATTAAAATGATTAGAAAAAATAAATAAACTAAAATGAATAAGATAAATGAAGGAATTAATGAATTAATATTGACAATTCTATTTATTTAATATGTTAGCATTATTATTACCTAATATTATAGTCATAGCCTTCTCTCAGGCACTGAGACTGGCACATGCCTGTCGCAACAGTGTCGGAGATAAGGACAGTCCAGTCTGCTGGCTATCATTCCCAAGATGATGTTGGGGCTGGCCCGCACCCTGCGCACCAGAGATATGAGAGATTTATGATACTCACGGTTGTTGTCGTCGTGGGTGGGGGTGGAGGGAGTCGCGGGGCTCGAGGCCCCGCCATTCACCCCTCCGGGCGGTGCCGAGCCGTGAGCAGGGACATCAGGACCACCTGGAAACAAGAAAGAAAATCATACTCGGTTCCGTGATGTCCTTGCGTGATCGTGTCAGAAATGATGAGATCCGCAGGAGATCTAATGTCACGGACATGGTCCAAAGAATTGCGTGGGATCCGTGATCTCTTTGCGTGATCGTGTCAGAAATGATGAGATCCGCAGGAGATCTAATGTCACGGGACATAGCTCAAAGAATTGCGTGAGATCCCGTGATCTCCTTGCGTGATCGTGTCAGAAATGATGAGATCCGCAGGAGATCTAATGTCACGGACATAGCCCAAAGAATTGCGTGGGCTCCGTGATCTCCTTGCGTGATCGTGTCAGAAATGATGAGATCCGCAGGAGATCTAATGTCACGGACATAGCCCAAAGAATTGCGTGGGATCCGTGATCTCCTTGCGTGATCGTGTCAGAAGTGATGAGATCCGCAGGAGATCTAATGTCACGGACATAGCCCAAAGAATTGCGTGGGATCCGTGATCTTCTGCCGTGATTCGTGTCAAATGATGAGATCCGCAGGAGATCTATGTCACGGACCCCAAAGAATGCTTGGGATCCGTGATGTCCTTTGCGTGATCGTGTCAGAAATGATGAGATCCGCAGGGGATCTAATGTCACGGACATAGCCCAAAGAATTGCGTGGCTCAAGTGGCAATGGGCAGGGCACATTGGTGCGGAAAAGTCCTTGAGTGGAGGCCGCAATTTTGTCGATTCTCGTTCGGCGAGAGCGCATCCTTCTATCCCGCTCATCGCTCAGTCAGGGGAGCGAGAAAGCAACTTGCGGCCGACGCAATTCCGACTGTTGACAAAATTATTTCGTGGTGCACATGTTACCCCGGCAAGTGATCCGTCTGCTCGTCTCATCATCATCAGCAACCCACACTCGTCCACTGCTGGACATAGGTCTCCCCTAATGCACGCCACCGCCACTCTCAGCCAGCTCACTCCAGCCAGCCTTTGAAAGTCATCATCCCATATTGTCGCAGGGCGTCCAACACTACGCTTACCGAGTCACGGTCTCCCATCAAGGACTTAGCTGCTCCAACGGCTGTCAGTTCTGCGGCTAATGTGACCAGCCCACTGCCACTTCAGTTTGCTAATTCGGTGGCTATGTCGGTGACTCTGGTTCTCTATCGGATTACATCATTTCTGATGCGGTCCTTCAGAGATAACTCCGAGCATAGCCCTTTCCATAGCTCTTGAGCGACTTTGAACCGGTGGAGTGTCCACGTCTCGTCTGCCACCTATGACATGAAATTAAGACTCACCACAGAGGCCCGGCGCCCAGGCACAGCGAAAAACACTCGGCGTCAGAAGCCGACAAAGCCGACCGCTTGCTGCCCGCGGCGCTCAGCGACGCGCCATCACCGCTGCAACAAACACCATAACAGATGTTATAAATAAATCTATACTATATATAAAAAAGTACCTAATTTCGATAGACTACGACAAGTCTTATAGCTAAACCGAAAATGCGATACAATCGACACCCAGCGCCATCTATTGGGTACAGTTTGGAACTACTACAGAAAGGACTCGCCTCCCGAAACAAAGCGAGAGCGGGCTACTAGTAATAAAATAAATTCACACAACATCTCATACATTGACCTGACTTCGTATAGCTTAAGCACTTGTTACAGATATCAGACAACAGAGGATCACAAATATACCTAATACATACTTAAACACAAACACATTTACACCCCGACATTGAACTTAAATACGTGTAAGTACTTAAAACACTGAACAAACACAAGTGTTCATCACACGAATGTTTGTCCAGGGTGGGGGTCGAACCCACGACCTGTGGCGTATGAGGCAGGGTCACTACCAAATGCGCGATCCGGCCAGATGTTAAGGATATCCGTAACCGTAACCGAAACTATCAAATATGTGATTTAAAAAAATATCCGTAACCGAAACATATGATATCTGATATAAAATTATCCGTAAATGTAACAAACTCCGAAATAAAACTTTCAGATAGTATCTTGTAATAGAGACACGTTATAAGTTGACTTATATATATCTAATAGTTTGTAATTAACTTTTAAAATTCCCTAAAAATTTAAATCCGTAACTGATATTCCCTATTATTATCTTAGCCTATTATCACAGGTAACAACATAGGTACATGAAACGTACAAACATACAAAATATTTAATACAAACATAACTATCTCATCCTAAACTAATCCTAACTATCCTAACTCCTAACTAATATTATAAATGCGAAAGTAACTCTGTCTGTCTGTCTGTCTGTCTGTCTGTCTGTCTGTCTGTTACTCTTTCACGCCAAAACTACTGAACGGATTTAAATGAAATTTGGTTATACAGATGATCTAGACCCTGAGAAAGAACATAGGCTACTTTTTATTGCGAAAAGGGGGTTATAAGGGGTTAAAAGGGGGGTAAAAAGTTACTTTTCCACGCGGACGAAGTCGCGGGCGGCCGCTAGTAATTCCATAAAATTCTTGAACAAATGTTTTCGACAAAACTACAATATCAGATAATTGTTTTATTATGTTCTGTGTTTACTATGTCTTGTGTGTTGAATTTTATAGCAAAAGTCTTATATAACGCCATATAAAGTTATCCATTTTAATTACTATTTGTACAGGATGTTTCGAATACAGTGCTAACTTTTATGTGATAGGTGGCAGAGGAGCAGACGGATCAACTGATGGTAAGCGATAACTACAAAGTTTAGAAAGGCTAGTATTTAATTGTTCACCAAATTAACCTAACCCACCAAATTAAGTGTGCACCAGAATGATTAAGTGTGCACCAAAATTATTAAGTGTGCACCAAAGTAAATAAGTGTGCACCAAAATTATTAAGTGTGCACCAAAATGATTAAGTGCACACCAAAATGATTAAGTGTGCACCAAAATGATTAAGTGTGCACCAAAATGATTAAGTGTGCAACAAAATTGCTTATTTAGTATCCAACGTTTTCCTTTGTGCTATGGAAACCAGAAGCAACACAAACTCCCAGACCTAACACAAATATCTGTTTCATCAACAAACATGTGTGTTGGTGCGGGAATCGAATCCGCTACCTTTACGTCTCATCTGGCGCTCAAACCACTGCGCTAAATGGGTTGTCAGATGTCTAAGTATTATGATTGCTCATATTTGAACACCCTGTCTTCAACACATGTAGCAATTTATATTAATTAATCCCTGTATATGAGGTGATATTAACATATTGTTTATATATAGCTAGACAGGAAAATACGCAGTACAAAAGTCATACAGTATAATGTCCATATACGAACTAAAGATTTTTATCCTGTTAGACTAACATTGATTGTTATTGGCATAATTAATTAAGGTTTTCTAGTATTATTACTATTTGAAAAGAGTAACTACTGAGTTTCTTGCTGGTGTCTTCTCAGTAGAAATCGACGTTCCGAACCAGTGGTAGATTATGTTTTGACATTCATAAGTGTTCTGTAATGGACCTAACTTGAATAAAGATTTTTTCTATTTCTATTGAGCCGAAGCGCGGCT
This sequence comes from Cnaphalocrocis medinalis, assembly GCA_014851415.1. Taxonomy (NCBI): domain Eukaryota; kingdom Metazoa; phylum Arthropoda; class Insecta; order Lepidoptera; family Crambidae; genus Cnaphalocrocis; species Cnaphalocrocis medinalis. Next base: position 6,034,353 of record CM026301.1, on the reverse strand, counting down.
TTTCCATGCTCAAAAGAGTATTGATTAGGAGGCCAATTCTCGGTTTTCGCCTTCAATGTCGAGTCGACTTCATGAAACGCATAGACCAATAGAAGAACAAGATAAGGAATGTCGACTGTAATCTGTGATTTCCTATTGGTTGTGCGTTCCATGAAGTCGACTCGACATAGAAGGCGAAAACCGAGAATTGGCCTCCTGATCAATACTGGTTTGAGCATACCCTCACTCACACGGCGAAACATAGCACAGGTGCTGCTTCACGCCAGTTTTCTGTGAGGCAGTGGTATCACTCCGTTCGAACCGGCACTTCCATGCCAAAGAGTGGCTATCCTACAATTTTCAAAATCTATCTTCAAAGATTTGACGACCCGGTTGGTTCAGTGGTAGTGAATGCTGCGTCTGGGCCAAGGGTTGCGGGTTCGATCCCCGCACAGTACAAACATTTGTGTGCATGAAACATGTCTGTTTGTATTGGTCTGGGTGTTTTCTATGTATTATGTATCATCATCATCATCATCATCATGTCAACCCACATCCACCCACTGCTGAGTATAGGCCTCTTCTTTATTACGCCACTCCCTACGGTCACCAGCCAGCCTCATCCACTGTTTCCCCACCACCCTTACAATATCGTCGGACCAACGGGCAGGTGGTCTACCCACAAGACGTCGCCCTAAGAAAAGTATGATATGTATATATTTGTAATACTTTGATTTTCCGCACCTATGTTATAGATGTGTTACAGATATCAGAACCAATTGGTTCGGATATCTGTAACACAGGTGCTTGAGCTACCTATCTCAGAGTCTGATCAATGTAGGTATGTGATGTAGTGAAATATTATAAAAAAAAGATGAATAAATCAGAACAGTATAAAATGCTACAGCACTCGAAAGAGCAACGTTACTAATAAATAAAGTTGTGCGCATCGTCCGACCTTGACAAACAAAACAATTTCTTGATCGCGCGTCATTGGCGTGTGTTGCCAGATTGGGTATTGTTCCCATTTTTGGGTAAATCTTCCCATTTCGAGACCTACCTACTAATTCCTACTACTAAGGCCCACCCCGGGGGGAAGAGGATAAAAGGTTGACAGCGCACTTGTAACTCCACTGGTGTTGCAAGTGTCCATGAGCGGCGGCAATTGCCTGCTCGTCTGCTACCTATCACATAAAAAAAAGCACTACGCGCTACGCAAACTCCTTTTTGATGCGAACAGTTAAAAGGCTTTATCGACGAAACTAGCGCCGCCAACCAATTTACACTGATTGTGGCGACAATTATGATAGTTTTTAAGAAAATAAAACATAACAGACTTTGATGCAAGTAAATTGGGTTTTTCAAGATATGTACAATACATTTTTTTTTAACATGCGACAAGTAACAATTATGTTAATTACTAGCGGCCGCCCGCGACTCCGTCCGCGTGGAGAAGTCACTTTTTACCCCCCTTTCAACCCCTTACAACCCCCTTTTCGCAATAAAAAGTAGCCTATGTCCTTTCTCAGGGTCTAGATTATCTGTATACCAAATTTCATTTAAATCCGTTGAGTAGTTTTGTCGTGAAAGAGTAGCAGACAGACAGACAGACAGACAGAGTTACTTTCGCATTTATTATATTAGTATGGATTGCTAAAAGTGGCCGTTTTTCGGTACCCTCACTCAGCGAAACACAGCGCAGGTGCTGCTTCACGCCGGTCTGTGAGGCCGTGGTATCACTCCGGTAGAGCCGGCCCAATTATCCACGGTTCATTCGAATTTGTTCAGCTGCGAGACTTACGTTATCCTTATCGGGTAAAAATAAGGGCAAATTTAAATCATAACATGGCAACACTAACATGGAATGGCATACTGTAAGGAAGGAAGTTATGTCAATGATTTTTAAAGTCAATATAAAACGTAGACGATTCGTCATCTGTTAATGTAAGAGTGACTTTGATAAGTTTTCTTATCTGTTTAAGTTAGTTTCTGAAAAATATTGCATTAAAATGACTTACTTTTTAATATACGAAGCCGTGATATGAGCTCGTTAATATGAAAACTAGGCAGATGTGCGTTTTTTTAGGCCGACACGCACTTTGCCGGTTTTATTTTATGACTTTTTGAAATTCGCATTTTAAAAATCAACTTTTCATAAAATAGTCTCTCATTGGTGACTTGTTCATTTTTAACGGGGAGTCGAATAAAACGACAGTTAAAAATAAATTTTAATTTTTAAGGGAAATGCATGTGTGGTGATTAAGCGTAATCCCATCATAGTAGCGATGACTTGATTTCTATGATGGAGGCCTTTGCTCTGCAGTGGGACAGTATATAGGCTGATACATTACTTTGCTTTAGGTATATATGTTTACCAAGTAAATAAAATTAAGTGTCAATGAACTCACCAGTTAAGCTTCACAACCATCCTTCTTAAATTTAAAAATAAATTACAATAAAAAACAAAACGCGCGAAATCGCACTGCGTTCAAAAATAAATAAACTTAACGATATCACAACGAATGGAATGTTTTTAAAAACTAAATAACAAAAGAGTACTGCTAAATTTTCTTTGACCTTTCCAATGGAATCTTTCTGTAAAATATGCTGTACTTAAACAGCATAATATTATTTTTGGATAAAAAAATATATTTGTATTTTTTGGTTTTATTTGTGCGTCCGATTAGAAAGGGTGTCTAGTGGCTACTGATAGGAAATTCGGGTAAACAAATTAAATTCTCGATTAGGGAACGTTGCCAAAAGTAATAATAGAATCTGTGTAATGTTTTAGAAGTGAAATTACAATGTAGGGTATGCGCACCAAGTGTGGGCAGTGGATGTTTTTTTTTATTTTTTTTTTTGTTGAAAATGGCAATGGACTTTGCATTTTTAACTGTTTAAAAGTAAATTACTTAAAAATATACTTTTTGATAAGATGTTTCAAAAAATCGGATAGTTGTGGTGAACTGGAGATTAAGCCTAATCCCATCATAGTGATGATAACTTGATTTCTATGATGGAGGTCTTCGCCCTGCAGTGGGACAGTGTATAGGAATGATATTATACTTTATTTAATTTACAAATATATTAGTTACTTACTAATAGTTTATCAAACTGATGAAGTTAGTGACCAGACCACACGGCTGTAACGCAGCCGAAACGTCAAGAAGAAGTACATAATTATGTGCTTAAAAATTAGCGTTGCCTTATAATAATAGTTACAATGCAACGCCAAAAATTAAAGAACTACCCAATTTGAAGAAGTTTTACCTACCTAATGTTCAATGCTATACATTCTCTACTTGTCTGTGACTTGTACGAGTACTGTACTAGTTTCAAGAAAATAGACAGCTAATAAGTGAAGGGAAGATTGCAAAACTATGCGTCTAATGATACCATTGATCAGTGTAACGGAACGTGATGTAAAGTACGTAAAACGGAATTGAAGGACACTTGAGTTAAACTTGTGGTTTGACACTTTAATACGTAATGAGCATGTTAATATGATACTTCTATATCGACTTTGCTCCTGCGGTCGCCAAGACTAATATACAGAGGCACATGTAACCGCCCATCGCGTATTTTTCATACAAACGTGCCTACTTTACGATTTTATAAAATAAAAAATAAAAAGTTTTATTGCAATACTTTTTACGTAGACCTTTATGGTTGTCGCCTCACTTCGCTTCGGGACCATAATTCAGAAATGAACCAATAGATGGCGCTGTGTCCAATTACATCGCGCAAGCGTTTCGTGTTTTCGGTTTACTTATAAGCCTTGTCGTTGTCTATAGAAGTTATCTCTTTATAAATAGTATAGAAGAAGATAGATAGATAGATAGATAATAATAAATAACGCACCTGATACCTTAAGCAGTAAGTACATAATTATGTGCTTTAAAATTAAAGTCGCGTTGATTCCCTCCTATAACAATCATTATACGAGCTACATGACACAATTCTAAAACGTGAACATAGAGTATTTATGTCTATGGTTATGTTATCGTGTTTAATTATGAAATAATTTATTACTATTATGTGAGTTTGATATCTTAAGGTCTTAGGGCAAAGATAACATTATAGTTGGTAACTTTATTTGTTATCTAAGCACCCTAGCCCTGCGTGTTGAACTCATCATTTTAGAAATTGAAAACTGTTATTCAGTAAACTATTTAAGTCCATACCGAACAGTTAAAATTAATCTTCTATACTATTTATAAAGATATAATTTCTAAAGACATCGAGCGATGCAATCAGCGCCCAGCGCCATCTATGGGCAGATAGTGGAACTACTGTCCCGAAACGAAGTGAGGGCGAACCACTAGAGTCAAATAAATAAGTAATAAAATTCTCACAAAATCAGATACATTGACCTGACTCCGTACTAAGTAGCTTAAGCACTCGTGTTACAGATATCAGACAACAGAGGAAACACAAATATCTATCTTCTATATGTATACTATTTATAAAGATATAACTTCTATAGACAACGACAAGGCTTTTAAGTAAACCGAAAACACGAAACGCTTGCGCGATGTAATTTCACACACAGCGCCATCTATTTGCTCATTTCTGAATTACGGTCCCGAAGCGAAGTGAGGGCGGGCCACTAGTGTCAAATAGATAAGTAATAAAATTCTCACAAAATCAGATACATTGACCTGACTCCGTACTAAGTGGCTTAAGCACTTGTGTTACAGATAACAGACGACAGAGGAAACACAAATATAATACATAATATTACACCCAGACACTGAACAAACACAAGTGTTCATCACACGAATGTTTGTCCAGGGTTCAAAACCACGACCTTTGGTGTATGACAGGGTCACTACTACCAAAGCGCCATCCGGCCACACTATAAATAATAAATATGTCTATTATATTTATGTAAGTATAGGTAGAGATGTATTTAAACAGGAATTAATTAAAATTAAAAGTATCGATAAAAGTTAACCTTCGCCTATTTTTTGCTTCCAATGTCTAATGGTCACAAAAGTCATTCTATAAATACCAATTTTATCACTATCACAGTCAAGACCAATGATTTGAGTCATTATTATTTATTTTAGTGTATCTTATCAAAGGATGTTTTGGCGCATGACGGTATTTGAAAATGAATCATGATAGGTACGTACAGCCACACATCAAAGTATACAAAACTGTCAAATTTCTTTATTCGACTCTCATTTACTGTCAAGCACATTGAGTCGAATATCGATTGAGGAAATTTGACAGGTTATGGTTACCTCATGTGTGGCTGTCTGTACTATCATCATCTTTCTAATATGGATTTAACCTTTTTTTAATATGGCCCAACCCTTCTTTATGAGGATAACTTTGCCAATGTTACGTGAAATTATTCAACTGTCGAAGTCAGTAAAAGTCACGTTGTTTCGATGAAACCCCGGTGTTTTTAGCATTTTATCGACCTACGGATTCTGTCGAGGCTACGGTGACTGCGGATTTCCAAACATGAAAATTTATCTCTACATAGTGAATATTGCATACTTCAGAATAGTATTGTATGACATTATTGTAAATTTCAGCGTCGTTTTTTGTCGTAGTTGGGTTTTAGTTTTTTTGTACCCTAAATACCGATTTACCGCACCTTAGAATTCCATCAGAGCCCACGTTTCACAGAATCCTATTCTATCTTCTAAGGCTGTCTCTGACACGTCCCTATAGAAATGTTACCGTACAATAACCCTGTCAGTGTCATTCGCAAAGGTCCTTATCGCATTCAAAGTACAAAAAGATTCATTGACGTCATCGCTATCGATTGGCGACGAGGTTTAGTTACTTCAACAATAAAAATGCTATTTCGTCTTGTATTTGAAACGGCGAGTTTTATTGCATTGAGATATCGATTTACGTACAGCCACACATCAAAGTATACGAACCTGTGAATGTTCTTCAAACGACTTTGATCTTACTGTCAAACACAATTAGGTTGAATATGAATTGAGGGAATTTGACAGGTTATGGTAACATGACGTGTGGCTATCTGTACAGATGGCGTCAGGTCGCTGTATGCTGCATGTAGCGCTGCCGTACAAAAATAGCACTTGTGTCTTAGCCATTAAGACGTTCCAAAGTCCGTGTATACTCATAACTATATTACAACGACGTGGATCACCGAGGCCGTGGTATCCAATAAGACCTCTGGTACCCTCACTCACAAACGCTGACGACGAAAACACAGCGCTGGCATTGCTTTTCAGTTTTTTGAGGCCCTGGTGTCACTCCAATTGATCCAGTTCATTATACCTTCATTTAACTTGTTATTTTTGTAAAGATGGCGTTATTAACAAAAAACAAACCAGCGGTCAATATCACCATAACAGTTCGCCTCTTTAATCAGTTCACATTGGCAGAATTAACAGTGCGTTACAAACTAAAATTTAAAAATAAAACAATAACAAGTCTTTTAAAATTGAAATTCGAATTAAGCTAATTTAAAAAACGAATCTAAAACCTATTCAAACGAGGAACCGTTATAAATTCCTTCCGCATTCTTACTTAACGAAAATATTTAGATAATAAAATTACTACTGGCCATTAAAAGGCCGTTTACCCTAGCAAACCGGAGATATTTGCCAAATTTTTTTAACACTTTCTCTAGTTTATGACATTGAAAAAATTTTAAATAGCTCATCATTACCCTATATCCAATATTTTTGTATATTTCCGTGTTTTTTTAACTATTTTTAGCAAAGGTTGCTATATTTTAGGGCCTGTTTTACAAGATACCGTTATGTTACCGTGGTAGACCCACGCTTCGGCATTAATGGGTCAGTTCGAACGGAGTGATACCAGGGCCTCACAGAAGACCGGCGTAAAGCAGCGCCTGCTCTTTGTCGTGTGCGTGAGGGCACTGGAGGCCCAATCGGGGGCAAATGGTAGCTCTACTAGTTTTGCAGGTGTCTATGGGCGGCGGCAATCGCTTACCATCAGGTCATCCGTCTGCCTGTTTGCCACCTATCACATAACAAAAACAGGGTCTTGTGCACTCGACATTGAGTTTGTATGGACGAATGTATGAAATCTCTAAATTCGACTTCAATGTCGAGGGCACGAGAATTGGTCCCCAGATGTTTTGTCCCGTTTATCGACATCGACATGATGAGCAGCTGGATGAGCCGCTGGGACTCCCCCGTCGTTTATCGATATGAGTTGCTAGGGGTCCTCCCCTATCGTAGCCGTAAGACGAACCCCTTGTCCTGTATTGAGCATAAAAAATGGCTAGGTTACAGATACACCAGTATAAACAACTAGTGGCCCGCCCTCACTTCGCTTCGGGACCGTAATTCAGAAATGAACCAATAGATGGCGCTGTGTTCAATTACATCGCGCAAGCGTTTCGTGTTTTCGGTTTACCTATAAGCCTTGTCGTTGTCAATTGAAGTTATCTCTTTATAAATAGTATAGATTGTAGAAGAAACTTGTGAGATTCTGATCTCCCACCGTCTATTTTAGTCCACAATCGGCATAATAACAAAATAACTCTCCATTATGGCAAACTTTCAAAACGATGACGTCAACCGTTTATTTAATGTTTCGCTGTGTTGTATTGCGAAGTAAAATTTATGATAATAATTTATTTTTTGGCGTACAACTTGTTGATTCACGTATCTCGTGGAGACAATTACAAAATTGTTCCATTTTTATGTAATTGACAGACAGCGCCATCTTTTGGCAACGATTGGAACTAATAGCTATAACTAAATCTAAGTAAGTTACTCTATTACAAAACAAAACAATAATGTTTTTAAGGAATGGAATTGTACTCAATCGACTTATCGGGTAAATAAACAATGCTCCAAGTCGCTATCTAATCTCAACAAAAAGATAAATTAACGATTTTATTTATTTTGGCATCAAGTCCAGTCGCCATTTTGTAAATAGGGCTGTCTGTGCTGGCCACTTCTGGTTTGCAATTGAAAATATTTGAAGTAGACACGTAAAATACCGTTCAGCATGAGAAGTGTAAGGACCTGCTACTCTTGGGACTGCTGCCATCAACTGGATTACGAAAGTCTGGGATATAAATGCCTAAGTTCAGCAGTGAAAAGACGGAAATATACCTATACAAGTTGATGAATTGAAATCGGATTTTCAAAAAAAAATATCGATACTTTCATCGATATGAAGCTTAACACCCCTATTTTCTAAGCAGGAAAATTTTAGACAAAAACCCGCCAAAACAAAATGTCACGTGCGAAAATTTGGCGCGCCAATGTTTACGTTTTATTTTTAAAGAACGCCGGGCGTGGTTCTGTTTGGAGGCTCGCTCTATTTTCGGCCAGTATTCGGAGGTTAATGTTGTTGTGGTGAAGACGGTGACGCTGGAAATTCTATAAAAACTTTTTAGAAAAAGAATAAATTAAATTGACAGCTGTCAGATTTTGGCGGGGATTTTAGTTTTTAAATTGTAAGGCTGAGATTACACGATTGAATAAAAGAAATATTTTATTTGTATTTAGTTTTGAAGTAGAATTCTTAGAGCTTTTTAATCATCAATTTAATGAGATAAGATAATTGGAAGCAAGAGATTGGCGACAACGTACACAAGACTGAGACAAATGGCGACATCTCATCAACCATCGAAGTAAGAAATAAGTAACTAAGTACCTATGGTTTTAATAAGTGGATTCTTTAGAGAGTAGGCTATTGCCTTGTAAGGCGAAAAGCATAGGTTCAAATCCCAGGACGATATATTATTTTATGTTAAGTGGCAAACCGAATTCCCCGCAAGCGGAGCCGCTAGTTTTGCATAACCCCGGTATGCCTATTACCAAGTTACACACTTTCAAACTGAGACATAAACACTCGACCGACGTTCGTAGAAAGTCAAAGATAAGGAAGCATACCTACTCGCTTCTTAGTAGTTTGCGTAACTTTATCAGCGCATGCGACTGAGGCTGTAGGTATTGCTGTGTAAGTAGAACAGTCTGTGATTAAAATATTAGGTCCTTACATTATGAAATTAGCGTTTTTCGTACTGGCCACTTTAATCACGATTTTCTCCTCTTTGGTAAGGAATTCCAAATTCAAATTTGTACAGCTAATTTACTCATGTATTTGTGCTTTGATGACCATCATTCATTTGTTTTTTTTCTGTTTGCGTCACTCATTGTACAAAATGGAAAACTTAAAATATCGCATTATCTACGAGTACGAGTTCCGCCGTGGCACTAGTGCTGCGGCAACGACTCGAAGGGTGAATGGTGTATTGTATGGCGGTCGTTTTGCAAAAGAAAACGATGCTCTTGAAATGAGTCAAGAAAATCATGAAAATAAATGATGGCAACACTGCCGATTATGTACATGTAGAGCAATGACATTTCACCTACAATGGACATAGCGCGCCATACAATAACCAAGCGCGAAGATGGCACATGCTCCAAATTTCACCTTATTATGCTTCAACTGATCTGTGTATACACTGCTGTTTACAAACCTGCATGTGTAAACATCTTGACAATTAAAGCAGTAATGTATAACTACGTGTCAATCGAAGCTGCATAAGGTGATTTACGGAAAAGTTCAGAGCAAGGAATACACGGAGTCGCAACGCTTATTATTTATTTCATCTACTATAGGTATTTTATCGGTTTGCGTGCACTCATTTGAATTTAATTATATTTTTATACTGGGTGTATCTGTGAACGTTTACATCCCTTTAGCCACGTGTTCTACCAACCATTCTGAACAACATTTGTGCTATGACTTTTGAAAATTCGCATAAAAATTTTTCATCTTTCCATACAAAGTCGGTCACGTGACTTGGTCATTTTGTATGGGGAGGCAAAAAATTTTTCGAAGAATTTGGAAAAGTTGTTCAGAATGGTTGATAGAACACGTGGTTAAAGGGATGTAAATGTTCACAGATGCACCCTGTATTAGGTAACTGATTCCATGATTTTGTTTAAAGAAATGATCCGTAACTCGAACAAATTATAATAATCCAATTATTGCACCTAGATCGCAATTATTTTTTTTCCTTTTGTGATCTTGCAATGTTTGTGTGTACATACATATCGTATCAGTTTTCCCCGATTAAAATTAAATTTTGCATTGACATGGTAAGTTAGGTAATGTCATGCTAAATCCAATATGGTGAACGGTCCCAGATGGCAGACTATACCCAAAACTGGAATTCAAGACCAAAAAATCTACTACAATGTTGCTACTGCAATAAATAATTGTACCATAGTGTACCCCTTTTTTTCTAAAAACACTCGCTGATATAATTTATTTATGGGTAATTTTGAATCTATAATTTAAAAAATATATATTTTAATACTTTTTTTTCACGTAAATACAAGACCCTTTATAAAAACTTGACCATCCGTATTTTTTGTTTTCAAAGATGGTATTGCGCTTGTTATACTTCAGGTGTTAAAAACATTTGGTATCTACCTACAACATTTTAACAATGTATGGAAACTTGACAGTTTAGTCTGCTTAATGAGAAAAATAATGCCAAAAAGGTTGGCGAAACCTAAAAACGTCACTTAAAAATGACATACCTAAGTGACTTTAACAGATTTGACAGTGACGTATCTGTCGTAGATTTTTTGGTCTTGAATTCCAGTTTAGAGTATAATTACTTTTTGTGCATTTCCCATTATCAAATAAAAGGGTTTGTTATTGCGAAAATAAAATTACTTTTTTGTGCGTAATAATTTTATTTTAATGATATCAATGGGAAAAACTGGAACCTGAAAAATTTCCATTACAACTAACTTGCGCCACTTCTCTCTCATAATCCCATAGAAGTAGGTAGTGGAAAGCTAAAAAAAACAGTTATCGAAAATTTGTTAGTGACCTGCCATAATCTCGCTCGGGTGAAAAAAACTAACAAAAGAGCGACTCCATAGTTATCATTGACACACGACTAATCAAAAGTATGCCTAGGCATAATTTTCAAGTTCCGTTCACAAGGCGCAGATGCGAAGTCCATAGTAGGTGGAATGTCATTGATGTAGAGTATGCTAATCCCATTGGTTAAATAAATCCTCCACCAGATAGGTATTTGACTACGGCGACCAATAACGATCTGCCACGTACGCAGGATAATAGTGCTGAAGTGTGCGCGCAAATACAGGTGCACTCTCAATTCCCTTACCCTCTTAATTCGATGGGACACCAGTGTGACACACCGAAGTGGCACGGAGGTACAATGTGTTTACTAAGTTATTTCTGCCTAGATGTAGGTATGTAGTATAATCTTGTGAATTTGTAACTTAAAACTTAAAAAAATAAAAGATTTATTTTTTTAATTATTATTTGGCTGTATAGTTACCAAATTAACCAAAGTTGCATTTACTACACAAGTATGTCTTTAACGTTATCTTTAATGCCTAGAATCATGCCATTAGGACATCTGCATTCAAAGACAACGTGTTTATTCCGTACTAAATATATTGCATCGACAAAACTATCATGATTGACATTTGAACTATCGTCCAATGAAAAATGAGCGTCGATAAATGTTCCCAACTAGCTTGATTGGTGTTTATTTCACTGATTGGGAGCTGAGACCGGCCTTGTACCGCTGTGTGTACCTATCTTTAGTCATCTCATTTCAGCGTGTACTACTCAACCAAAACAATTAGGCGCATTCTGAAAATGGCGGCTTGAGGACTAGTGATGGGAATACTTTCATCTGTATTATACCAGTGATACATACTATGAGTAGGTACTAGTAGTACTAGTTATTTATGGGGGCTATTGCGTATAAAAAATCTGCTAGATGGCGTACTGTTTTTTTTCTTCTTTTTTTTATGTGATAGGTAGCAGCCGAGCAGGCGGATCACCTGATGGTAAGCAATTGCCGCCGCCCATGAACACATGCAACAAGTGCGCTGCTAACCTTTTATCCCCTTCCCCCCCGATGGGCCTCCGGTACCCTCACTCACTCGGCGAAACACAGCACAGGAGCTGCTTCACGCCGGTTTTCTGTGAGACAGTGGTATCACTCCGGTCGAGCCGGCCCATTCATGCCGAAGCATGGCTCTCCCACAATTAATTTGCTGTAAGCTTAGGTCCATACACCTAAACGGTGCGGCGCACAGTGGTCCCGATTTATTAAATGGTGGACATACGATCAAAGTTGCAAATTCAACGTAATAAAAAATAGTTTCTGGTAGCCAATGAAATGCCGATTATTTATTGTTTTACAACTTTTCATAAAAATGACTCCTTCATACTTAAAAAAAAATATTTAAGAAAAAAATGTATGGGAAAAAATCTTTTTAATTTTTTTTCTCCTTTGATTTGCAAAGATTAGCAGTCTAACCATATAAGATAGTAAGGGACTACTGTCCTTGACTCGACAACATAAACAGTTGGTGCGTATCCCTGCAGCCTTGGGACTTGCAGCATTTTGAAGTTTTTTATTTTTATTCTTGTCTACATCACATTGTAAACGTTTATATAAGGAAATTATTTCGAAAGTGTTTATTTTGTGGACACATACAACCACTCGCTCAGAACTAGAAGCTACAAAGAGAAAAAAAGAGTTCAGTTCAGAGTTCAGAGTCACTTTTAGAATATTCGACAGAAGAACTTGATTTTGCATTAGTGGCAAGGTTACAAATAGAGGTGAATAATGATTTAGCTAGTGTTATAGATCATATTATAACGAAGAATCTTGAGAGTGTTGCAGTCGTTCAAAACGCTTTGTTTGGAAAGAAGAAGCAAAAATTCTTAATCAAGATCATGTTCTAGCCCTCAATACATCATTGAATCTATCTAAGTGGAAGTATTTGTGCCTTAGAAAAGTGTAAGCTGAGTATGGTGTTCCTGTTTTGCCTTCTTATCAAAAACTCTGTGAAGCTAAGAAGATATGCTATCCAGAGGACAGAAATATCTGAAAGGGGGGCTAAAGTGAAGCTTCAAGCATTATTGGACTTAACAGTTCAGAAAATTCTGCGAGTGGTTGGTACTCATGTGGATTCTTCAGCTGCAAGTCCCAAGGCTGCAGGGATACGCACCAACTGTTTATGTTGTCGAGTCAAGGACAGTAGTCCCTTACTATCTTATATGGTTAGACTGCTAATCTTTGCAAATCAAAGGAGAAAAAAAAACAAAAAGATTTTTTCCCATACATTTTTTTCTTAAATATTTTTTTTAAGTATGAAGGAGTCATTTTTATGAAAAGTTGTAAAACAATAAATAATCGGCATTTCATTGGCTACCAGAAACTATTTTTTATTACGTTGAATTTGCAACTTTGATCGTATGTCCACCATTTAATAAATCGGGACCACTGTGCGGCGTGCGACTACTGAAAGGAAATAAGAAGATGGAATTTCTAGATTCTTGTTTCTGGAAAGGTTTCCTAAAAATTTCGCGGGCATATTGCAACTAGGGCTTTAGGGGACTCCTACACAAATCTCGATGTTTCTCGAACCTTCGATAATTTTCGGTCAACGCGTATGTGACGTAGTGTACAACGGAATAATAGACCTTAACCATTACAGATAAGCTCTATTTTCGTATGCTCTGGCACATAGTCTTAAGATTTCATCCCCATCAGTAGGTATTTGATAATGACGAGGTAAATAAATAGTAGCTACGTAATAGATTTACCCATATGCGTCAAGAAGAAAATATGAATAAAGATTTCCAGCATTTTCCTTACTGTAAATTACTATTACTCATAATAAAAACTTCTTGTGGTCTTCCTACATGTGACTATGAATGTACAAGATAAATAAGTATAAGATAGAAAAAACCCATAGGTAAACGAATATGTCTTTATAAAATCTTGAGTAAGTTTATTAGAAATAGTGGCCCGTCCTCACTTCGCTTCGGGACCGTAATTCAGTAATGAACCAATAGATGGCGCTGTGTCCAATTACATCGCGCAAGCGTTTCGTGTTTTCGGTTTACCTATAAGCCTTGTCGTTGTCTATTAGAAGTTATCTCTTTATAAATAGTATAGAAGAAGATATAGAAGATTAGAAAGAAAAAATATTGATTAGGTTAGTTAGAACAGTGACCAAGTAAAAAATCTTGAAATTCTGCCTGAGTTTTTTTGCCCAAGTTGCCCCCTAAGGACCAACCGACTAAAATTATAAAAAAAAAAATCAGGCAGGGTTTCAAGACTTTTTAGCTGGTTACTGTTCGAACTAACCTAATCAATATTTGTTTTTTTTGCGCAAGTTGCCCCCTAAGCACCAACTGACTAAAATATGACGGTAACTAATTCTACGCGTACGAAGTCGCGGGCAGCTGCTAGTATTAATATATTCTTCACTTCAAAGGAAAATGTTAATTTAAACAATCTATTCAACTGGTAGATAAGGAAGGAAATAGATACTCTGACATACATAGCATGGTTTGCTGATAGGATTTTTTTAAATATGCGGCCATCTTGTTTGTTACGTACACGGTCCTAGTGTAGCCAGATATAGACCGAGGCAAGAAAGTGTAGTTATGACCTTGAGTGCGCAGAAACCAATTTTGATAGAAAGTCTTCTTTTTTACAAGTGCGCAAAATAACGGTCATCGCTATACTTTCGTGCCTCCAGCTATAACTGTCACATGTTCCCTGAAATCCCCCTAAAATTCCTTGTAATATTGATGGTACGTACAGCCACAAATCAAAGTATACAAAACTGTCAAATTTCTTCAATCGACTCTCAACTTACCTACTGTCAAAAACATTAGGTTGAATATTGTATTAATTGAGGAAATTTTACAGATTGTGGTTGACTGTACTACTGACACAACTATGCGTGAGTTGTACTGTCAATGGTATCCCTAACGGTTATGATTGAAGACAAAACAGATGCTAGAAAATAGGTTTGAAAGTATGCATGAACTTTAATACTATGTTTCGAATGAATTTGTTGTGGCCGAGCCCCCGCTTACGATGATGCACGCAAACAGATTCAATGAATAACTGTTGACACTGCGACAGTACCACTGTTTCATTAATGAAATTGTTTAAAATGTATGCAAAAAACTAAATTTGGAATGGACGCCAAATGCTCACAAAGTGTATACAATGTAGGTATACTAATAATATTTTGTTTAAAAATAACTCTCTCATCATACCTACATACTGATTGTGAGTAATGTCTGTGTATTCTTTTATACACAATTTTATCATACAACTCCACATTTGTAGGTATCCATATTGACAATAGTTTTTATTATAGATAACAGTTTTTGAAGCACATGCTTATACCATACTGATAACATTATAGATTTCTATTAGATAAATGGGTTAGATCAGATCAAGATGTGAAATTTTTGTCTGTCATGTCATTTTAGGTTAGATTAAAATTTTATGACAATGGAAAATTTCTAACTTTTAACCTAATTGTTACTAAAACAATAGAGCGCAAATTGCGAAATATGTGTCAATAATTGTTTAGAATATTCCTAATTTCTTAAAGAACAATCTTCAATTGTTTTTGTTTCAAACGGAACAACGAGGAATTCAAAAGATTAATTCCAAGGTAACTTTTTAATTCAATGGCGAAGGTAGAAGACAACCAGTGATGACGTAAAATCTACAAACAAAAATGTATCCATTCTAAATTCGAAATTGATTGTATCGTCTTGCTATCGCAACGAAAACATTGTTTCATTCTAGTTGACATAGAGATAAGGAATCAAAATGGATGTACTCACTAATTTTTCTTCGGTTCAGGCTTTTCGTTGGGCTCAAATTCGATGGCAGACGCATCGTAGTAGTTACTAAAACTACTACTAAAATTTAACTGCTGTATTAACTTGGTCATCTTGATTATTCGTAGTTAAGCCTTGTGATAACTTTCAAAACAAAAACACGGTCACGACCGTAAAACTTCGAAAGCAAATGCGCAGAAAGAAATCCTCAAAGTGCACAAAGTACGTAGCGATACGAGAATGATTAGTCAACGAATAGTGTTGTGTATTGATGATGATAAATTATCGATTAGAGTAAAATTACTCGATTATTTATTATTACACGATTTTAAGAACCATAAATGTTTTTACACCGGGTTCAAGAGGAATACGTGGGGTAATCATACACGGGATTCCCCGACTGGCTGAGTTGAATAAATTTTATATAGTATTTTTAGTTTTCTGTGACATTCCATTAACCTCCTTCTATTCTACCAACAATTCAGACCAACATTTAGGTACTTGTTCTTTGAATTTTGGAAATTCACACAAAAAATTTTAGCTTTACATACAAAGTCGGACACGTGACTTGGTAATTTTGTATGGGGAGTCGAAAAAATTTTTGACGAACTTTCAGAACTCGTAGAACAAAATGTTGTTCAGAGTGGTTGATTAGAGCACTTTGTTAAAGGGATGTAGATGTTCACAGAAACACCATGTACCTATATGAAAGATTAATATTCTTCAATTTTTTATAAGGGAAAATGGGGTTTCATGACTATCGAATACAAAACATTTAAATTCCAGAGAATTTTCCTCCTGCAAACTGAGAATAACTCCGATCAAAGGTTTTCCCTAGGCTCTATGGAATCGATAACGCTTAAACCTTAGAATACCATTAATCAAAAAAAGCTTGGGCTTGTTTGCCACACACATAAGTTTCAGTATTCAACCCCCTAAAAGGCTTTTATAAAGTAAATTTCAAATCACGTGTGTTAAAAATAATTACCTATTATTACCTATTGAATGGCAATCCTTTCATTCAAATATCAAAACTTAAAGTTTAAGGAAAAATAGTTTGCAAAATTGTTGTAGAAATCATTAAATTTACATAAAATCAAATATAAGAATTTTACAATATCGATATCAGAAAAAAATTCTTTAACATACATCGAGCTCATAAAATCGATTATTAAATAAACACGCTTAACCGCACTACAGCATAATAAAACAACTAAATAAAATAGGTCAGGTGGTTGCTTACAAAATACACGTGCCAGCTAGCCATCTGAAGTTAGCCGCGTAGCAAGGGCAGTGACGCAGTATGACGTTTCGATTGCGTTCCATTCTGCAAAGTTCTCGAAACATCAAGTATCTTCTTTGTCATGTAAATTTTACTTTTTCATTTTAATTTTCAAATTGAAAGAAACTTTGTTGTGTTTTGTTTAGTAACTTATATATTTAATAGTCAATAATGCATTAATGAAAATAATTATTATCAAAATAATAATATTATTCAGTTGTTTTGCATGAATTGAAATTTTAGTAGCGACATCTATTGTGCAATAGATGAAGTTCATAGTATATTAATGAACACTAAATTAGTACTACTTCTTGTTGATAGATGCCGTTATTATGGAAAATATTGTTACCGAGTATTTTTATTAAAAAAATTAGGTAAGATGGTATTTATTCGCTAAAATCACCGTACATTTGTACGGTATTGTACTTGTGTGTTTAAATAATTAATAAAAGTATTTATTGGGCTAAAATAATCTGTTATCAAACTATTTTTAGTAAACAAATCAAGTGCTTGTAGAATATTTTGAGCTTCTGTAAATAGATTAACATTAACAAACATACAATTGTAAACTATTATAAAATATTAATATTAAATTATCTCAGTTTATTTCTTTAGATTTAAACAATTTGAAGTCTTCAGTTACAAGATCTCATTTTCGAAAACAATCTCAAACGCCTGAATGAATTTCAGTAGCAACATAACATGAAATTTCTACTTATGAGTTAAAAATAACTTTCTTACGCGGGTGTCTTTCTTTGAAAATATTTTATGCAAAGGGCACGCCTTAATACTTGAAGGATCCCAAAAATACCCCTAAGTTCTAATTTTAGAAATGTTATCCAATAATTTTATTTAGTTGTTTGTTAAATAAAGGCCCAATAATAATCTGTAGTCTACCTAGATACTTAGGTACTTATACCACAGAGCTTATAGGTACTTCGTATTATTTACAACAGCATTATTGTATAAAAAAATATACGTAGCATTCGTGTGAAAGATTGTAGATTTCTGACTACCATCTTAACAAAGATAATAAACGAATGCTGTTTGTTATCTTTTTGTAACCAGCCTGTATCCAACTGGTTGGTTTGAACAAAAATTGATTCCATTTTCAAATTGCCCGCCTCGAATTTGAAAATGGAACGCGTTCGTCCGCAACCAAAACAACTAGGGTTGCGACTTGCGCATCTTATATCGACCCGCTAGAGTATAACAAAACTTACCGATTACGAAATATTAAAGAAGGCATCACACTCGTTGAATCGATACTTTTAAACTTTTCCTCTATCATGTAACTCGATGCCTGTATGGCATATAACGTCATTGCAACTTTTCACTTTTAGACCTCAAAGCACTTACAGTTTTAGTTTTTTCACTTTGGTACACATGTAATACTTTGACACGTCTTATGAAGCCAGAATAGGGTTGTAGCTTGGGATACGACATTCAGAAGTGGCGGTAAGGTCTGTACTAGTTCTCTGCGGCGGCTATAGCATGAATGTAGGTAACTCTCACCCCCCCTGCTTGGGGCGCACGGTTTGGCCACACGGGGTGGTTTTTAGGGGTCGTAAAAATAATTGTACATTTAGTTTTGGATTTTTTAAATATAATAAGTTTCTCTCTACATCTTATACATTGTGTGTGTGTGATGACATGTGAGTGTGACAAATATCAAATAACAGAGGATCACAAATATAAAATGTATCGGTGAACATTTACATTCCTTTGACCACGTAGGTTTTTGTGCTCTGACTTTTAAAATTTGTTCTAAAAAAAATTAAAGTCGGCTACGTGTATGGGCGATGAATTTCGAAAAGTTGTAGAACAAAATAATGTTGTTCAGAATGGTTGATAGAACACGTGGTTAAAAGGATGTAAATGTCAATGTTCACAGCTACAACCTGTATAATTTCTTACTACTGTTGTGTTGTATCTGTTTTTTGTTGGTCAATAAATGTTTACTTACTTACTTAATACACCCAGACACTGAACAAACACAATGTTTGTGTGAATGTTTTTTGGGGATCGAACCCACGACCTTTGGCGTGACTACCAAATGCGCCATCTGGCCAGATATGTAAAAGCAACGCGAAAATTTAAAAAAATAAAAAATCTTCCATCTTTTTTTAGGCGATTATTATCTATAATATAAAAATGAATCGCAAAATGTGTTGTAAGCGCATAACTCAACAACGCCTGGACCAATTTGGCCAAATCTTTTTTTTAAATGTTCGTTGAAGTTCAAGGATGGTTTTTACGGCGAGAAAAATTCGAATTACTTTTCCACGCGGACGAAGTCGCGGGCGGCCGCTAGTTTTTTTATAAAAACGGGTCGCAATTTATTTATTCACTTTGATTGGCTCTAAAACCCCCCCGTGAGTTCACACCGCGCCCGCGCATGCGCGGCGGCCATGCTGATGACGTCACTTTGTTTACCCCGCAGAGTCATTCGATTGTTTTGTGTCCCCCGTAGGGGGGGCATGTTGGATGTTTCTAGGCAGGACTTTTACAATAAATTCTCACAAGATCTCAAACATTGACCTGACTAAGTGAAAGAAAGAAAGAAAAATAATTTATTTTCTGACACAAAGTAGGTACATAAAATTTGAAAGGCAAGAAAAATAGGATCTAGTGTCAGTGAAAAAGAAGTTCACTCAGCATGTGTCGTGTCGTCTACTGACGCCGCGACGCTGGTCTTCCGTGAACACCTCGAGAGATCACTGTGATGCGCACGACAAACACTTGTGTTACAGATGTCAGACAACAAAGGGAACACAAATATAATTAAGTACTTAAGTAAATACATATTTTACACCCAGACACTAAATAAACACAAGTGTTCATCACACAAATGTTTGTCCAGGGTGGAGACTGAACCCACAACCTTCGGCGTATGAGGCAGGGTCACTACCAAATGCACCATCCGGCCAGTCGATGTTTTATTTATGAGTAAGATTAAGAAAAACATTTTATTGACCACAAAACATTAAAACATGGACAAAATAAAGAAACATAAAGGAAGAAACACAAAATAAAGGAAATAACATAGGTACTTCTATATGTCCACATTTCAAATGCTTCGATCTTCTTACAATCTTTCTTACACATCTTAAAATGTTAATTGTTGAGAAAGTTGTCTAACATCCCTTTAACCACGTGTTCTATCAACCATTCTGAACAACATTTGTTCAACAACTTTTCCAAATTCTTCGAAAAAAAATTTGACTCCCCATACAAAATGACCAAGTCACGTGACCGACTTTGTATGGAGAAATGAAAAATTTTTATGCGAATTTTCAAAAGTCATAGAACAAATGTTGTTCAGAATGGTTGATAGCACACGTGGTTAAAGGGATGTAAATGTTCACAGATACACCCTGTATATCTTGTGAAACACACTAGTTAAAACTGGTGAGTGTGGACACCCTAACCACAGAGCAATGGGACAAAAGGTATAGAGCTTATTTATAGATTTAAGCTCAAAAAGCTTACCTAGGCAACCTTCAACAAGAACTTTCTGTGCAACTGCAAGTTTTTGTGATAGGTGGCAGACAAGACTAAGGATTCCCGGCGAATATAGACAGCGAACACCAGTGGTGTAAAATGCGCTGCCAACATTTTATACTAGGGGGCTTAAAGTACTTTCATTCACTAGACGAAACACACTCCTGACCGGTGTGATACCAAGGCCTCACGGAAAATCTGCTCATTAAGGGTGTATCTGTGAACATTCACATCCTTCTTGTAACCACGTGTATTACCAACCATTCTGAATAAAATTAATTGTTCTATGACTTTCGGAAATTCGCTTAAAAATGTGTTCTTTTCATACAAAGTTGGTCACGTGACTTGGTAATTTTGTATGGGGAGTCGAAATTTTTTTCGATTAATTTCAAAAATTCTTTGAACAATTAATATTGTTCAGAATGGTTAGAATAGTCCGAGGCAAGAAAGTGTAGTTATGACCTTGAGTGCGCAGAAACCAATTTTGATATAAAGTCTTCTTTTTTACAAGTGCGCAAAATAACGGTCATCGCTATACTTTCGTGCCTCCAGCTATAACCACACGTGGTTAAAGGGATGTAAATGTTACGAAAGTATAGCGATGACCGTTATTTTGCGCACTTGTAAAAAAGAAGACTTTCTATCAAAATTGGTTTCTGCGCACTCAAGGTCATAACTACACTTTCTTGCCTCGGACTATACAAGGTTGCTAAATGTGGCCTTAATTGTCTACAGATATTAGGTAGGTACTCTGTAGAGATGACCTTACTCTTTCCTAGAAGGCAACGCGTCAGTGACAACTCTGATGCGGATATCCATATTACCATCAGGTGAACAACAGACTTGCTTGCTTGCCTCTAGCATAAAATCCCTCTTTTTTATCCCAATTGTAAACGGACAAAAAAGTATTTGGTAACTTTATCTAACTATTTAGTGGTAACCCTACCTAGAAGGAGATTGAAAGTTCATACTAAAGATGACAGATGTCACTGCTTGGTTTTGAACGAGAGAAGTTGGTACGTTGAATTTGGCTAGATGGCGTTTAACAACACTTTTATGATTTTAGGGTAAATTAAATATTATTATGTTTTTAATTGCAAGATTCCTAACGCATGAATATTGTCTGCTGTAGCTTCCCATCTATTAGAATAAAAATTAACAAATAGCAAAATTTTGCTGCTTACCGAAACTACCGAAGTGACTAAGTGCGACTAATTTTCTAGAATAATTTGTTTGGTGATAGAAAAAAATGGACAAACCTTTTAAAATCATATAGTTTTTTATTAAATAAATCAATAAATTATTCTATATCTAACATAAAATCTACTTAAGCTTACAATATTTAAAAATGATGAAACTGTGTTTCTTTGTCTTATCAGTCACTGTCGTACCTACAGAAATGTTTTAATTAGAACCGGAACATAACAGTAATGTCAATAGTTAACACTATTTCTTAATAACTTGTATAGCTGGAAGCACGAAAGTATAGCGATGACCGTTATTTTGCGCACTTGTAAAAAAGAAGACTTTCTATCAAAATTGGTTTCTGCGCACTCAAGGTAATAACTACACTTTCTTGCCTCGGACTATAACGAGCGTGTTCCTAAATATTTCGTGATGACAGACTAAGATGATGACTCCGAAGCAAGTTTGGACACATGATAAGGCACTAATACAGTCAACGTTATTTTCTTCAGTAAATCCCCATAAACCTTCATAAGCGATATATTTTTCGGCTTAAAAACTATGGCTACAGCATCATCATCTTCTTCAACTAAAATTGGTTTCTCAATTTGTAGATTAGCTACCTTCTCAGTAATAGGGTTTATAATTGGTTTAGCAGGTGCATGCTTTGGCTGGTACAAATCATCTAGAATATCAGCAGCGGTGAAGCAAGGTAAATTGAAACCTGTTGACTGAGGTTTTGGATTTGATGATCGTGGATCTAACTGTTTATTAAACATTTCTGTGTTTTGCTGCCTTGTGTTTTTAGTTTGGAAATGATTTGGTATTTTCTTTTCTATTTGTGTTTGAATATTTAGTCCATTGTTGGCGAAATTATTTTGAACTGTCTGTCCATAATCTGCAATGATATTTTTAGAAAATATAGGAGCAGTTTTCCTTCTGTAAGTTTTCATATCTTTCTATTTGTGTCTGCACATTAAGTCCATTATATACAAAATCATTTCTCATAGCTTGTATATGGTTTTCATTTGGACTTTTTGCAAAGAAATTCTTAAATTCAAGTTGTTTTTGTATATCAATAGCGTTTTGCTGGTTACCGAGTAAGTTTACGGCATTGTTTTCAAAAGCGTTAATGTTGTTTTGATTCGCAACAGGTGCTTGGAAATTATCTTTATTAAAAGAACTTATTTCTCTTTGAATGAAATTCATATTATTAGGACTAATTATATTTTGTCCTGTATTCAATTTGCTTGGGTCAAATATGTTTTGACCTAGATCAATATTGCTAGGGTTTAGAATATTATGTCCTGGATTAATATTGCTCGGGTTTAATATAATTGGTCCTGGATTATTATTGCTTGGGTTCAAAATATTTTGTCCTGGGTTAATACTGTTTGGGTTTACAATATTTTGTCCTCCATTAATATTGCTTGGGCTAACAATATTTTTTCCTGGATTAATATTGCTTGGATGCAGAATAATTTGTCCTGCATCAATGTTGCTAGGGTTCAGAATATTTGACCCTGGATTAATATTGCTTGGATTGAATATATTTTGCCCTGGATTAATATTGCTTGGGTGGAATATGTTTTGTCCTGGATTAATATTGCTTGGGTTCAATATATTTTGTTCTGGATTAATATTGCTTGGTTGGTATATGTTTTGACCTAGATCAATGTTGCTTGGGTTCAGTATGTTTTGTCCTGGATCAATGGTGCTAGGGTTCAGAATAGTTGATCCTGGATTAATATTGCTTGGGTGGAATATGTTTTGACTTCGATCAATATTGCTTGGGCTCAATTTACTTTGACCTGGATTAATAATGCTTTGGTCGAACATGTTAGGTCCTAGATCAAGATTGCTTGGGTTCAGAATATTTAGTCCTGGATTAATATTGCTTGAGTGGAATATGGTAGGTCCTAGATCATTATTGCTTGGGTTTGATATGATTTGTCCTGGATTGTTTGGGTCGAATATGTTTTGTCCTAGATCATGGCTTGGGTTCATAATGTTATTTCCTAGAATGGTATTACTTGGGTCGAATATGGTTTGTCCTGTATTGATAGTGCTTGGGTTGGGCATGTTTTGTCCTGGTTTAATAGTGTTTCGGTTCAATATGTTTTGATCTGGATTAATATTGCTTGGGTTCAATATATTTTGTTCTGGATTAATATTGCTTGGGTTCAATATATTTTGTTCTGGATTAATATTGCTTGGGTGGAATATGTTTTGTCCTGGATTAATATTGCTTGGGTTCAGAATATTTGATCCTGGATTAATATTGCTTGGGTTCAGAATATTTGATCCTGGATTAATATTGCTTGAGTGGAATATGGTAGGTCCTAGATCAAGATTGCTTGGGTTCAATATATTTTGTTCTGGATTAATATTGCTTGAGTGGAATATGGTAGGTCCTAGATCATTATTGCTTGGGTTCAGAATATTTGATCCTGGATTAATATTGCTTGGGTTCAATATATTTTGTTCTGGATTAATATTGCTTGGGTTCAGAATATTTGATCCTGGATTAATTGTTTTGTCCTGGTTTAATAGTGTTTCGGTTCAATATGTTTTGATCTAGATTAATAATGTTTGGGCTGAACATATTTTGTCCTTGATTGATATTACTTGGATTGAAATCATTTTGATTTAGATGGTTGTTGTTGGTATTGAATTCTCTTTGATCCTGATTTGCATTAGTCAGAATTAATCCATTTTGTTTTGTATTGGTGACCGAAGAAGTAAATCCATTTTGATTTATATCCTTAGTATCTATGATACTATTCTGGTCAAATTGCAACTGGTTAACATCCAATCTATTTTGATTTTGGAAGATATTGTTTGACATTAGTGAACTTGGATAAAGGTTTATACTCGTAAAACCTGTATTCTCGATACCTAATCCCTTATTCTGTTCTACATTTGCAATACCTGGGATAAAACTATTTAGACCTGGATTTGTAGATATTAGACTTTGGTTTAACCCAATATTTGTTATAGTTGGATTGTATCTATTCTGTCCTTGTATATTACTAGTTTGCAAGCTATTTTGATTTAAATGTCTATGTCCTTCATTAAATTCATTACGACCGATGTTACTGAAGCTAGCTTTGATTTCATTTTGATCAGGATTTGTATTGAGATTTAAACCTCCTTGATCTAGATCAAAATTGCTTAGATACAGTTCATATTGTTCCAAATTATTTGCGTTAAAACTGTTTGCTTGCATGTTCGTGTTACTATGATTTGTATTGGTAATATTGAATCCGTTCTTTACTGTATCAATATTGGTAAAACCTGAATCCTTTTGAACAAAGTTTATATTGTTCTGAGGCAATCCATTTTGCACTCCTCCAAATGGAACTAAATTAAAATCTTCCGGTTTTGGTACATCTTTTTGGGTATGAAGATTATTTTTGAAATAATCAATATGTTCCATTAAACTGGTTCTATTATTATTTTGAACAGTATTATTGCTGATTGGTTTTTCATTAAAAAGTAAGCCTTTTTGTAATAAATCTAAAATATTTGCATTGATTTCCAAAGCGTTTTTGTTCCCAATTTCTAGTTGATTCAATCTATTTTGAATAGAATTCATCTGCGATGGATTGAAAGTGGTTATATTCGATTTAAAAGTTTGCGTTTTCAATCCATGTGGGTTGAGCTCTTCAGACGCTAAATCCTGCCTTATCATGTCACTGGTAGGAGTTTGCAAAACATTTCTGGGATTATTCGGATTCGGCATCGGTTTAAAAATAGGTATCATCGTTGGTGCTATAATCTCAGGCGGTTTTGGTCTCTCTGTTGTTGCATTTAGTTTCAAATTCGCCAATTTACCTCCTATAGTTTCATTTACTGGATATTTCTTCGTTTTCAATAGAGTTGTATTTGATTTATCTTCAAATGGATATGTTGATTTGATAAAATCATTTATTAGGGATTTCTTTTTAGTTTTGTTTGTAGTAAGATTTTCATTGTTAGTGACTAAATTTGCTAATTTAACACCTATTGTATTTTCATTGCTTTTTACTATTTCTGATCCGTTTTTAGCATTTAAATTTGATTTGTAATTAGTAGTATTATGACTAGTAATTGTTACATTATCAATAGTGTTATTATTATCCATTATTTGTTGCATTATTAACAACAATATTACCAGTAGTTATGTTTTCTGGAACGTCAATTTCCTTAGCAGATACAACTTTGAGTAGATTTATTAGAGATTTTGATTTGTCTTGATTGTTTTTTGGATCCTTCGTGTGGGTTGCCAGTTCCCCCCATTTTGGAACAACGGGGCCAAGCTGTTTGGCTAACGCTGCTTTCTTATTGGTCAGGTGGTCTTTGTTTATGGATACTTTTGCTGATGTTTCCTGAAATAGAAATAAAGATATACAGGGTGTATCTGTGAACATTTACATCCCTTTAACCACGTGTTCTATCAACCATTCTGAACAACATTTGTTCAACAACTTTTCGAAATTCTTCGAAAAAATTTCGACTTTCCATACAAAATGACCAAGTCACGTGACCGACTTTGTATGGAAAGATGAAAAAATACTTGTGACTCTACTGGTGTTGCAGGTGTTTTTAGGTGGCGGCAATTGCTTTCCATCAGGTGATCCGTCTGCTCGTCTGCCACCTGTTATTTCTATTTCTAATCTCCGGTCTGTGAGCCGTGGTATCGCTCCGGTCGAGCCGGCCTATTCATGCCGAAGAGTGGCTCTCCTACGGTTATACGGTTGTGTGGAGAAATGTATGAAAGCCGCAGGGCATAGGCCTCCTTCTTAGAAATCAAGTCATCGCTACGATGATGGGATTAGGCTTAATCACCACGCTTGCTTAACGGATAGGTGATGATACACCTGAGCTATGTTCGAAAAATCCGAAACACACTTTTGTTCGATCCGGGAATCGAACCCCAGACCCCAAGATCATGGCCCGGTCCTTAAACCACTAGACCAATGAAGCGTTATTTATATGAAAAACATTATTACTTAATTTTTTAAATTAACCACACTAAGGGCCTCATTCACCACCCCCGAGTAAGGTGTCAAGTAATTTACTTGTCAATTATAGTGGGTTCGGAGAAAATTGGCCCATAGTTTAATTTAATTTTTTTAAAATTCATATATCAGGGGGCAAGTAAATTACTTGACACTTTACTTGGAGGTGGTGAAAGAGGCCCTTAACAGATAAAATATACTCACGTTTAATAACACACAGAATATAAAAACTAAAACCGCCTTTTGCATATTTTTTTTTCTACACCAAAAACACAACAGACCTTTTTCACCATCGATAAAACATTAAACCATCGATAACAAATCGGTAGCTTATGTAAGCTATTTTATCGATATCGTAATTTATTTCAAAAATCGATTGTTTCACCTGTGCAATGATTTTATCATTTAAAATGTTAAGTATTATGATATAATAATTTATGATAGCTCGGGTTTGTGATCACCGCACCGCATTAGGCAAGCGTGGTGATTAAGCCTAATCCCATCATAGTAGCGATGACTTGATTTCTATGATGAAGGCCTTTTGCCCTGTTGTGGGACAGTATATAGGCTGATACTATACTATGATATAGTAAAATCCTTATCGTTTCTATAATAAATTATTTACATAATGCAAGCACATGGCACTACTGGACATAGGTCTCCCCTAATATACCGTGTAGTTCCTCCTATCTTCTATACTATTTATAAAGAGATAACTGCAATAGACAACGACAAGGCTTATAGGTAAACCGAAAACACGAAACGATTGCGCGATGTAATTTAGCACAGCGCCATCTATTGGTTCATTTCTGAATTACGGTCCCGAAGCGAAGTGAGGGCGGGCCACTAGTTTTCTATAAATGAATATGCTTTTTATTGCACACAAAACAGAAGAATAAAACTTAATGTAATATCTAGTTTTAGGTTATAAACCTTTATTTTTGTGTGGTCTAATGTACAGTAAAAAACCGGCCAAGAGCGTGTCGGACACGCACAAGTAAGGGTTCCGTAGCCATAAGATGGGCCGACTTTATTTTCATAGTTTTTAGGTAGTTATTTCCGTACAATACCATTTAGTTAAGGCAACTGCACGTCATAAGTTGGTTGAGTTGTAATAAAAAAACTATGCATGATACAGAGTCCGCTATAATTTTAATTGAAAGTACTTACTTGGAGGTATACAGCACATATTTTTCAGAAATTTTGTAATAGTATTTCAAAAGTTAAGGGGGGGACGGGGGGACGCTCTAATTTTAACTTTGTATTCTCTAATGTTTATTGATTTCGGGTGGCCCACTCGCTCGTCTGCCATCTATCATATAAAAAACAGATAATATGTAGGTATCTCTTTGTGGTATTCATCGAATATTTTTTGTAGAAATTGGTGGGGGCCAGCGTCCCACGAGATTTAGCGCGCTATAAAATAAAGTGCAATCTCGAGATAGAGAGCTAATACATCGTCCTACGAGATCTACCAGTGCTACGAGATCTAGCATACTACTAGATTTAACGTGCTACGAGATCTGGCATGCTACGAGATTTAACGTGCTACGAGATCTGGCATGCTACGAGATTTAACGTGCTACGAAATCTGTCATGCTACGAGATTTAACGTGCTACGAGATCTGGCATGCTCTGAGATTTAACATGCTACAAAATCTGTCATGCTACGAGATTTAACGTGCTACGAAATCTGGCATGCTCTGAGATTTAACGTGCTACGAGATCTGGCATGCTACGAGATTTAACGCGCTACGAGATCTTGCGTGCTAAGCCATTTAGCGCAGCTCGTATTTAGTAAGAGGAAAGACCATGTAAAAAGTGAAATGAAAAAGTGAAATTTCGAAACATACTTTTTGCGACTCGGGAAACGAACCCAGGATACCGAGATCACAATCCGGTACTTAACCATTAGACCAATGGTGTGTTGAACGCACAAATATAACAATTTACGCAACTTTCACTACAATCTAGAAAATTTCATATTGTGCGTTAGATTAGCTCACGCACGTTACAAAATAAAAACATATTTACGATTTTAACTCAATAGAAATAAAGATAAGAATTGGTCAACAAAACTGAGTTGAACATGATGACATACTTATGTATAAATAGATTATAATACGTAGAAAAAGCATCATTCGAGCAAGTTTTAGTTCAAGAAACAAAAAAAAAAACATGAAATCATTCGCTTTTGTTCTTGTTTTCGCTGCAGCGGCCATCTTCCAGGTATGTTTTTAACGGTTTTTTTTATACGGTGGCAAACAAGCTTGCATCTCGCCTGTAAGCAACTACCGCAGCATATGGATGCCTGCAACTCCAGATGATCTGCTTACGTGTAAACTTTGGTGCAACAAAAATATTATTTTTGCACTCAAATTTGGTGCATATTTAGAATTTTGGTGTGCAATAAGTAAAATTGGGTATTTGACTAATCTCTATATAGTAAAAAATATTGATACTCTATCAAAATATTGGTAAATAAGAACCAATGGCCAACATTTTCAGTTAAAAATATAACGTCCAGCTGGTTTTGTGTGCATTCCAAGTTTCATGGGCAAGTCCATTTTTAAAGTATGAAATTTTAAAAAAATAATTATATCATTGAACTACCCGTGCATTTTCCACCAACTTTTATTATAAAACCATTTACTTAAACGAAACATTTGATATAGCTACCAAGCAAAATTTACTTTGTAAAATACCTTATTAGTAATTTTAGTGTGCAATTAGACATTTTGGTGAGCTAGGTTAGTTGCGAATGAAGAACTAACATTCTTGCTGCTCAACCAGTTGCCAAAGACGATAGATTTTTCTTTTTCAGCTACTGGTTACGTAAAAGGAATTTTAATTCTCAGTCCACAACTATAATAAAGAAGGGGTGTGTTCCGATAAGCTTCTGCTTAACTAGCGTGAAACTGCAGTTCTAATTTGAAGATAGCGTTACGACCGAATCGGAGTTTCCCTCCTTTTCACACACGCTGTGCGCGCGGCTGCTTGAACGCGACAGTTATATTCTCATTCGTTACGGGACGGCTTCAAAATAGCCACCCTGGACTGGACAGAGTTTTTGAGGTTTAATTTGACGAAATCATCAAGTAAATACAAAAAGTAACTAATCATTATTTATTTTGTTCCAGGGTTCCGCTCAACTCATCCGCCCATCTCCCTACGTCCCCCTCCCCCTCCCCCTCCCAGGCCCATGCGGTTGCGGGGGTCCCGTAGTCCAGCCCCCCATCCTCGCCCCGGCCCCAGTTCTCGCCGCCCCCCAAGTTCTCGCCCCCCAAGTTCTCCCATCCCTGGTTGCCCCTCAAGTCTACCCGTCTTACCTCCCCGCTCCTTATGTCCCTGCCAACTCGGTGGCCAACAACCTAGTTGACACCTTATCGCTTTGACTGTGAGTTCATTGTTGGCTGACACACTTCCTTACTCCCCCAGCCTGGTGGGTCTACCAGCGGTCGCTCCATACTCTTCCTGCGGCTGTGGCGGTTATCCTTACTACTTCTAAGCTAAAATTTAAAAGTTTAGAATTTTCTAGTTCCGCCATTCTTTAGAAATTAATTTAATCTAAATTCGTACTTATTATTTTCCGCTGTGAAAAAAAAAAGTAAAAAAAAACATTTATTTGACACATTAAAAAATATAAATAGTAAAAACAGTTTGCAAACTTAGAAAATTAAATATAGAACGCCAAATAGGCGTGTTTTTTTTTGTGTATATTCACTGAGAAATCAAGTTTTACTTTGGAATTATATTTTTTGATTATACCTAAGTAGGTATACGAACATAAAACAATTTAAGATGATTTTTTAAGAAGAAAACCAATAACTGTGCTGTTCTGAAACACTTTTAAATACAAACATTTGAATATAACAAAAACAATTTTAATATAAAAATTAATAGAGGAAATTCGATCACAAAATTTTATTTATTAAATTTAATTTTACAAACTTCACAAAAATCCGAGAATGTTTTATTTTACACAGCTTAATTTACCACGTTTTATATTAACCATTTTGAACAACATTTGCTCTATGAATTCTAGGAATTCAATACAAAATGAACAAGTCACGTGACCGAATTTATATGAAAACTTGATAATATGTGAATTCACCAAAAGCGTAGTTAAAATAATGTTTATAGATACAATCTGTATAATCAATAATGGGTTATTACGCTTAAAATTGCTGTAAAATTACTATTTTTTTTCTTGATGGTCTGTATAATATTATTTATATATTATTATAATATTATATTTAAGTGTATCAACCTACCTACTACTACTTACCAAGATTTTTCATGTAAAAATATTCCACAACGTTAGCTGATGTATAATAATTTTATTGTATTGTGTATAATGTATAATTGTGTAGTGTGACGTATGATTAAATATAATGTGTTTATATAATAACGTCTTGTAAAAATAGATTTGTTAAAATATAAATGAGGTCTATTTGAAATAGCTTAACATGAGATTGTTTACTTGAATAACCCATGAGTAATATTTTATTTTCGGTTTTTAAAATAATATATTCAGCATTTATGTAACAGCTCCACTTAGTTTTAAATTTTCAAATATAGGTACTTATGTAGGTACGAGCATGCATTTATCACTGAAGATATAATAATATGTAGTTTATATAAAAATAAAATAAAACTGATCATATATATTTTTTTATCTGGTTGCCTTAATTATCACGCAGTTATGAGTATTATTAATTAATACAACATAAATAATATATTATATTAATTATTCTTGGATATGTATTTAATATGGATCCTGTATAGGCGCCTATTTAGCGCCGGTAACATACGGATCAAATCTTTGTGTATATAGTATTGGATTAGATTTTTATATGTATAAATTTCAGAAGTTTTATACTCTTCTAATGTAATTAATTACCACAAAACACTTAAAGTTACTGAAACAATGTATAATGAAATAAAATTATGTCTCTTGAATCTATAATTTTCTTTTTATTTTAATCATAATTATAAAACCTGTACAGAAAAATTCATACTAATGTTGTCTATATTAATACCTATGGGAAAGTGTTTGTCTGTCCGTCTTTCACGATAAAACGTAGCGACTAAAACTGTTGTGATTTTCTGAGTGGAGATAGTGGAAGGGATGAAAAATATCATTATGTCTCTATGTTATTTTTTTGTCTCTTTCTAACCTGAGCTGCAGCTAGTTAATACGTGTTTATTAAACATCTTTCTACTTAGTTGCATTCTATGAAATTCACTGAAAATAAATGCATCACTTAGCATGTTTTGTAATGTTAGGTAGTTTAGTTAGTGACGTATGTTCATACGCCTAACGTCTAACGCGCGTACAGTTTAAACTACGCCATTTTGGCGTAGTTTGTTTGGGTACGTGTCGGAGAAGTAAAGTCACGCACTTTTTAGCTCATTTTGCACACAATGCTCAATATTCAATATTTTAACTTCAACAAGTCATCATCATCATCATCATCAGCCTGTTGCAGTTCACTGCTGGACATAGGCCTCTCCAAATGCTCGCCACTTTGATCGATCTTCGGCTACTCGCATCCAGCTCCAGTCAGCCCTCTTGCGCAGATCGTCACTCCATCTGGCCTGAGGCCGTCCTACACTACGTTTACCGAGACGCGGTCTCCACTCCAGAACTCGTTTACCCCAACGGTTGTCAGTTCTGCAACTTGAACAAGTATATGCAACCTTAGATACCATAATTTATTGCATCTATAGGTTATAGACTACTGGCCCGTGTTAAAAAAATGATGGGTCATTTGAACCACCAGATGACCTATGTAGAACGATATAAGAGCATAAAATAATAAGATTCAGCATTATGCCGTCACTTGTAAGCTGTCCAACTGAGTGCAGGTGAGAATTCAAAAGTACAGGTAGAGTGGGTATATTTTGGTCATATATTTTTGTACGGCATTCATTACTATCGATAGATCCATGAAAAATAATAAGACAACGCGTAGTGCCGTACAAAAATGGTGGTCCAAAAAGTCGGATTTTTCTTTTGATTTTCCGACAATTTCCAGGGTGAATTTGATCATTTGATTTTGTACGGCATTAGTTTCATGCTATTTCAGTACTGCTTCTTATACATTATTCCGCAACGCCGTACAAAAATCATGCGACAAGGAGAAAAAACCGAGGGTTGCAACCCCCTCTCTTTCTGTGGTCCACGGGGTGATTTGAAAAAGTACGGCTTTGGTTCCAAAACATTATCTGACACTTAAAAGTACTATTAAAAATAATGCCGTCAACAAATGATTGTTCATTTGAATGTATATCAATAATTATCTTAATTTCATCGTATTCTTGATTTATAAAGGTGTAAAATCATTTGATCCTGTACGGGAACTTTTTTTTTAACATGATAATGTAAAATACAATTGTTATATAGTATTGCCGTTCAAAAGAAACTGTTCTGAAAAAAAATATAGAGAAACACAAAAACTGTAATTTTTCAAATTATTGAAGAAATTTAAATATCATACATTAATGAAATATAGCAGTTTTCTACATTGTATCTCATGTTTTAAATAGTATTAACATAAATAAATTAGGAAAAAATGATGCCGTACATTTTAATGCAGACCATATCTTTTAGGCTGATGAAAATGACGCTACTATCTAAAGGGTACTTTATGGCCATCTGATACAGTACGGCATTAATATATTTTTGAAGAGAACAATTGATAATATGATTAAATCACTATTAAGTGAAACGGTGTGTATATATATATCCAAAAATTTTAACTGTCAACCACAGTATCAACAGTTTTGTATACTTTTTGGTTTACTATATACTTCGAACATTATTGATACATATATATAATTGATTTGTTTCATTGTAATGATGTGAAGAAATAAAACAATTATTTTTAAGAAAAATTTGATATTTTAATAATGATGATAATACAAAATATGGTTTTCCCCTTTGAACCAACGAAAATGTACGGCATATGAAAAAATATTATCTATGCATAAAATACTTTCGAAATAAATTAATTTGATGTTGTGTCAAATCACCCCGTGGACCACAGAAAGAGAGGGGGTTGCAACCCTCGGTTTTTTCTCCTTGTCGCATGATTTTTGTACGGCGTTGCGGAATAATGTATAAGAAGCAGTACTGAAATAGCATGAAACTGATGCCGTACAAAATCAAATGACCAAATTCACCCTGGAAATTGTCGGAAAATCAAAAGAAAAATCCGACTTTTTGGACTACCATTTTTGTACGGCACTACGCGTTGTCTTATTATTTTTCATGGATCTATCGATAGTAATGAATGCCGTACAAAAATATATGACCAAAATATACCCACTCTACCTGTACTTTTGAATTCTCACCTGCACTCAGTTGGACAGCTTACAAGTGACGGCATAATGCTGAATCTTATTATTTTATGCTCTTATATCGTTCTACATAGGTCATCTGGTGGTTCAAATGACCCATAATTTTTTCAACACGGGCCAGTAGTCTATTATATACAGGTTGGGCAGGGCACATTGCGAGGAGAACAGACGGCTGTTGGGGTGGAAAGGTCCTTAAGTGGAGGCCGCGCGCAGGAGGCCGCAGCACTGGCAGGCCTCCCACCAGGTGGACCGACGATCTAGTGAAGGTCGCGGGAGTCCATTTGATGCGGGTGGCACAGGACCGATCTGTGTGGAGAATTTTGGGGGAGGCCTATGTCCAGCAGTGGACGTCTATTGGCTGAAATGATGATGATAGGTTATATTTAGTTGTTAATCAAATGTAGGTCTTTACTTCAGTATTTTCGGAATATAAGTAAAATGCCTTTAATTTATTTTATTTTATTAGGAAGACCAGGATTTTACAATTCGTATTATACGATAATAACAGTAATAATAACATAAAAAATACTTTAAGATAAAACATAAAAAAATACTGGCGTCTACTTAATGCCACCATAAAATAAACACTATATTTGAATTACATGACTGTTACGTCCATGAGCTTGATAGACAGAAATCACAACTTTTATCCTCAAAATAACTTATGTTTTTCATAATATCTATGAAATAATTTAAGTGTTGCATAGCTATATGCATAGTGACGCTTTATCTTTGCATTGTGAAACAGGCCTATATATTATTTTAAGCATGTTGACATTTCGCTGACGCAATAATTTGAGGTAATTTCTATCTCAGGGAAATGGTGTAAATCCATCCGATCCCAGGGTACAAAGCAGAACGTGTAGTCAATGTTCATTAACTAATACACATAAATCCTAACTATAATATTATAAATGCGAAAGTAACTCTGTCTGTCAGTCTGTTACTCTTTCACGCCAAAACTACTGAACGGATTTAAATGAAATTTGGTATACAGATGATCTAGACCCTGAGAAAGAACATAGGCTACTTTTTATTGCGAAAAGGGGGTTGTAAGGGGTTAAAAAGGGGGGTAAAAAGTTACTTTTCCACGCGGACGAAGTCGCAGGCGGCCGCTAGTAAATAATATATATTGCTCAAAATACACTAACAGACACATGTCTCCATCCCACTCTGACGAAGAATGGAGCGTCGTTGGGGTATAGTCGGCAGGCCTCCAGCCTCACTGGAAGAGAGTCCGACATAACCCGTCCGTCCCCAGCAGACGGGTATGCATAAGGAAGTTTGCCTTCCTATAATATATAAAATAAAAGGACGTCAGCATTCCCCCAACGGAAAAAACGGGTTTAAAGCACCAGCTTGGGACGCAATGGGGAATTAGCACTTAAATAATAATGGTCTCCTAGGGATATTATTTGTGTGTATTCCTCAGCCATCGTCTTGTACATAGTTTTACAACCAGCTAGAGCTGACCGATGGGCCGACGCCCGGTAGGCCGACCTAGGTATCGCTGGAAAGACGTTATCGAGAGTGAACTTCAGGCCAAGGACTGGCAACAAGTAGTGCAGGAACGACCGAAGTGGAGTTCTCTTGTTTTGGAGGCCAAGACTCGTTTTGGGTCGCTGAGCCAGTGGAGTAAGTAAAGGATAGTATTATTTTTTATAAAAAAGAAAATAATATAATATTTTCATCAATACTATTTATTTATTATTTCACCACACAAACAATAAATAACAGACTTCTATAATAGAAACCCTAAAGTGTCCTCGATAATGGAGGCTCCATTTGCAAAAGAGCGCTATTTGGCACTGTCGGAATTACAAAAAAAAAATACAAATAAAAATTATAGAAAAAAAATGAAGTTTAAAATATCTATTAGCTGTAAAACTACTAATGACGTCACTGTTGGGATCACTTTTTCAAACGCTTTCAGCAATAAAATATTAATAAATTGTGTATCTATCTAGAGATTTTATGAACAAAAAAAAAAATAAAAAAAACTTGGACCTTACAGGCCTCTGTATAAAGGAAGACCACCAGGTCCGTAACCAAGGCCTGGTCCATTCAAGGGAGAGGCAAACCCGGCAGAGGTAATGCCAATCCCATTACTAAATCCAGTAAAGGGAATTGTGTTCACGGGACTGGCAAGTGGAACCACGGGACTGGCAACGCCATTCCCGAGACTGGCAAAGTTGTTTCTGATAGCTTGGACATCTTTGTTACCGAAGACGCTCAAGTCTGTACCGAGGAGGCCTTGCACACAAGGGCAGATGGAGACTGTGCTCTGAAATAAGAAAAAAAAGGAGTTTTTATTTTGTCAACAAAAAAAATACCTGCTCAAGAAAAAAAATATAACTGTTTGTTCGTTTCAACAACTACCATAACAACTTGTGGTGTAGACACCTTCTAGTAGGTTCAGAGTAGGCACCTGTGTCATATACAGGTTGTATCTGTGAACATTTACATCCCTTTAACCACGTGTTCTATCAACCATTCTGAACAACATTTATTCAACAACTTTTCCAAATTCTTCGAAAAAATTTTCGACTCCTCATACAAAATGACCAAGTCACGTGACCGACTTTGTATGGGAAGATGAAAAATTTTTATGCAAATTTTCAAAAGTCATAGAACAAATGTTGTTCAGAATGGTTGGTAGGACACGTGGTTAAAGGGATGTAAATGTTCACAGATACACCCTGTATAGGTAAATTAATAATCAGCAAAATAAAAAAATTCTAAAGTAGCAATAAACATTATTTTGCTGACCAATTACTTATTTTGCTGACCTTAAAATATTTACAAATGATTTTTAATTTTTTTTTTGGATTTCTCATAGAGAATATTAAATAGCTAATATAAATAATAAATAAATATAATTTATTATGTTTGATTTTTTAATATTAAAAAAATATTACCTGAATAAAACACGCAAGTGCGAATACTACAAAAACTGAGGAATTCATTTTTGTTTTTCTATCAAAAGGCTATTAGCTACTGATACTTTTTTCCTAACGAAAAGTCATTTTTATAAGAATAATTCTGTAACATCGAATTAAAAAATACGTAACATAATGATGATGATAGATCAACGTGACTTCACTGATAGTAAATAAACCACGTGAGTAAGTGATAACTTTAGCAATGTTGATATGTTGCTAAAACCTTGACGTAAGTAGGTATACCTAATGCATCAAGAAAGTCATGACACAGGATTTTAAACGAACTAACTTAGTTCTCATGTTTTTATAACCAATGGGGCTCTACCATACTCTATGACGTAAGCAGTGGTGCCATCATTTAATTTCATGACTTAAAAAAAAAACTTTTTTGATGCATTATGTGTGACTAGTGGCAGGGGCCACAGACCCTTCTTTACTTGCTTTCGGAACTTAATTTTGTTATAGTTCCGTTCTTTGCCAATAGATGGCGCTGGGTGGCGATTACATGGCTCAAGAGTTTTTCTCTTTTCAGATTAAGTATATTAATAGCTTTATGATTGTCTTATAGTTATGTGGTATCATTCCGGTCGAGCAGGCCCATTAATGCCGAAGCGTGGCTCTCCCTCTTGCAAAACTTTTGCAATTTTTTCATAACTTGAAACAGTTTGATAGATTACCTATATTATGAAATATTTTCACTGGTAACACAATTTCTTGTTTCTTTATCAATATTTTTCATAATCTGATTATTAATAGTTTTCGTAACTTTTTTAACTTATAAGTAATAGATAATCTTATCAAAATGTGACATTAGGAAAAATAAATGTATAAAGGTTACTGGGATTTACTTTGTCTATCATTCTTAATATTTAATCTAAGTATAAGTGTTATATATTTTAATATAAATAGTAATAATTAAATTATTAAAATGGCTTTTAAAATAATAATTGTTTCTTTAGCAATTCTGCAAATAAAGGTAAAAAAAATACTCGAAGACATTTTACAAATAATATTTTTGATACAATTTTAATACACACCTTAATAAAATATGTCCTTACAAGAAAATATTATATTTGTGATCCTCCGTTGTCTCATTCTGTAATACAAGTTGAGCTACTAAGTACGGATTTAGGTCTATACTCGTATATGAGATGTTGTGTGAATTTATCGGTTATTCCCATTATTATTATTTTGCTTTAGCGAGCCATTCATTTTAATTGAACCAAAAGAAACTTATCTCTGTAACTAAGATTTTTCTTTTATTTCAGACTATCACCGCCCAGTACCTTGCCAATGCTGGACCAACCCTACTGGCAAACCAAGCGACCTTATCAACCCCAGTCTCTCTGGCAAGCCAAGCTGCCGTCCCTTCATATTCCCTGGCAAACACAGCTACCTTTACATCACCTAACGTAGTCAACTTACAATCGTCTGGGCTGGCAAATGCAGCTTTGGCATCACCCATTGCAAACCCTGCCAGACCTTTGGCATTTAACCGTCCACCCGGATTACTGGCAAATGCAGCTACTGGCGGAATTGTTGAAGCTTCAGTCAAGCCAAGCGTTCTTACTGTGACTAGTATATCGCCGATTTCGCCAAGTGGATTGTCGGTATATGTCGATAATTTAATACTGGAAGGTCAAATGGCTGTGTCTGGTCAGTTGCCATTTTTGGGTACGATTGCCTTGGACGGGTCTTTGCCTACGTCAGGCCAAGGTGTGGCCACTTGTGGGTGTGGGAATGGCCAAGTTGGCATGGTCAGCGAAGGAGTCCCTGCTGGTGTAGTTTATTAATTTATTATTTATTTTTAAGATTGTATAGTTAATTTAATAAATTATTGTGAAATTAATAGTGTTCAAGTTTATTGATTTCTTTTAACCTTGTTTTGACCGGGGCGATACCACAGCCTCACAGAATCACCTCATAATTGACCTGACTGCGCACTGGCATCGTTCCTCAAACATAATCATTGAACTTGTCGTTCACACCGAACCGAATTGAACCGACTAGACGATTTAGTATAGACAGTAAATAAATAAATTGAGACAACATCACATACATTGTCCTGATCCCAAATTAAGGTTTTTCCTTGTACTATGGAAACCAGAAACAACAAAGGAACCACAAACACCCAGACCGAACACAAATATCTGTTTCAACAACAAACATTTGTCTTGGTGCGGGAATCGAACCCGTGACCCTTACGTCTCAACCGGCGCTCAAACCATTGCGCTAAACGGGTTGTCGATTATAAACACTGTTAGCGGCGGACCAAACATTTGGTGTGAAGTTCACGTGAACGATACATATAATACCGGGACACTGAACAAACACACGAATGATTGTCCAGGGTGGGAATCGAACCTACGATCTTTGGCGTAGGAGGCAGGGTCACTACCAAATGCGCCATCCGGCCAGTCAAATCCATAGTGATTGGTGAAATGCCAAATAGCGCATATGAACTATTAATTTGGGTATTACATCTTACTCTTTTGGGTATTAAGAAGAAGAAGCCGGCAACAATTTTAACGCGTACACGTTTTATTCTATGATGGAAGGTATAGACAAAGGAAATCATCATCATCAGCAACCCACGCTCGTCCACTGCTGGACATAGGTCTCCCCCAATGCACGCCACCGCTCCCGATTGTCGGCCACTCTCATCCAGCTCACTCCAGCCAGCCTTCGAATGTCGTCATCTCATCTTGTAGCAGGACGCCCAACACTACGTTTACCGAGTCGCGGTCTCCACTCAAGGACTTTACGGCTCCAACGGCTGTCAGTTCTGCGGCTAATGTGACCAGCCCACTGCCACTTCAGTTTGCTAATTCGGTGGGCTATGTCGGTGGGACAAAGGAAATATATCGTATTTTCTCTGTGTTAAGGACTAGTTTTACCAGGTACCTACAGTTAAACTTGACTCTAGGGCTTAAGGCTGTGCATACACACTAGCTACTTGAGATAAAACTTTTATACTTACAATTAGAGTATAATTAATGAGGGATTCTGCAAATTTCTTGAGGGAATTTCGGCGGTGAGCCGCCGAGCTAATGGTAGAAATATACACAGTTTTGATAAATCGGTGCATGCTCGAACTTC
Organism: Cnaphalocrocis medinalis; assembly: GCA_014851415.1. NCBI lineage: Eukaryota > Metazoa > Arthropoda > Insecta > Lepidoptera > Crambidae > Cnaphalocrocis > Cnaphalocrocis medinalis. Next base: position 5,994,340 of record CM026301.1, on the reverse strand, counting down.
AACAACGACACCCTTTTTAGGGTTCCGTAGCCAAAATGGCAAAAACGGAACCCTTATAGTTTCGTCATGTCCGTCTGTCCGTCTGTCCGTCTGTCCGTCTGTCCGTCTGTCACAGCCGATTTACTCGGAAACTATAAGTACTACAGTGATGAAATTTGATGGGAATATGTGTTGTATGAACCGCTACAAAAATATGACACTAAATAGTAAAAAAAGAATTGGGGGTGGGGCCCCCCATACATGTAACTGAGGGATGAAATTTTTTTTTTCGATGTACATACCCGTGTGGGGTATCAATGGAAAGGTCTTTTAAAATGATATAAAGTTTTCTAAAAAACATTTTTCTTAAAGTGAACGGTTTTTGAGATATCAGCTCTCAAAGTCGTAAAAAGTATGTCCCCCCCCCTCTATTTTTATAACTACGGGGTATAAAATTCTAAAAAAAATAGAGGTGATGCATGCTAATTAACTCTTTCAACGATTTTTGGTTTGATCAAAGTATCTCTTATAGTTTTTGAGATAGGTTGATTTAACTGTAATTTTGGTTAAGTTATTGTGCTTACACTGAAAACGATGGCTGAACCTTATAAGATAGATCAAAAAATATACTACAGTAGGCTCCATTCACCAGGTGTATAAATTGACATAATAAGTTTATTATATTTGCTGCTACGGAACCCTTTGTGCGCGAGCCCGACTCGCACTTGGCCGGTTTTTTTTTATCTGATAGATGGCAGACGCAGACGAGGCTGTTGGTAAGAGACTGCCGCCGCCCATAAACACCTGTTACACCAGTAGAGTCACGTACGCAGGCAACCGGTAACCTCTTTACCAAAATCACAGCCCAACCGCTGCTTCTCGCCGGTTTTATATGAGGCCGTGGTATCACTCCGGTCGAGCCCGCTCATTCATATACCTACAAACACCGGTGTTTTATTGAGTGACCTTGACTTTGACAGTTGACTACCCACAATATATCAATTATTTGACTTGATAATTGGCAAACTTATCCTCATAAAAAAAAATTTAACTATTTATGTGACTTGCAATAAACATACTTTTTATATACTAGAGACGAACTAGAGACGGTAAACGAGCAAGCGGGTCACCTGCTGGTAAGTTAACACAGCTGCCTATGGACATCTGCGAGATCAGAGAGGTCGCTGATGCGTTGCCGGCCTTTTAAGAAGGAGTACGTTCTTCTCTTGAAGGTCCCTAAGTCATAGCCGTCAGGAAATACTGCCGCAGCTAAACTGATCCACAAAACTGAGGTTCGTTGAAGAAAATTTGATTTGAATTGAAATATTTGCAACAATCTAAATCATCATTGCAAAATTTACACAACATTATTTCCAATAAAAGATAACAAAATTATGTAAAACTTAGTTACAATACTTGCACAATATTAGATAATTATGGCATACATAAAAGATAATAAGTTATGTTAGTGCTTATAAACTGGATGCAAGTTTTTGAAGTCACCAGTTGAAGTTCAAGATTCAAAAATGGCGTTCAAAGTTATTGTTTTGTTCTGTCTACAAGCTCTATTGTTAAAAGTAAGACATTATTTTAAATGTGGGAGAGCCACGCTTCGGCATGAATGGGCCGGCTCGACCGGAGTGATACCACTGCCTCACAGAAAACCGGCGTGAAGCAGCCCCTGTGTTGTGTTTCGCCGAGTGAGTGAGGGTACCGGACGCCCACCCGGGGGGGAAGGGAATAAAAGGTTGGCAGCGCACTTGTAACTCCACTGGTGTTGCAAGTGTCCATGAGCGGCGGCAATTGCTTACCATCAGGTGATCCGCCTGCTCGTCTGCTACCTATCAAATAAAAAAAAAGGCCAGGTTATTCCGAGTCTGGATGTACATAATATTTAAGTACTTATTGTATTCGTGATTTCTCAGTTGTCTGATATCTGTAATAGAAGTGCTCAATTTGTTCAAAGTGTTTAATTTATTTAATTTTATTAATTCTTTCTCCTTTTTCCAGGATGCCATCGCCTTACCCAACATCATCGCCCCCCCATCCAACATAGGGCCCAACAATGCCGTCCTAGCCGGCTCCGTAGCCCAATCCGTCCAACCAGGCTTCAACCCTAACTGGCCGAACGCCGCAGCAGCCGTGCCCCTAGTAACCGAAATCGTGCCAAACCTACAATTCGGAGAAGTCACCGTGGACGGAAAAATGCCAGTTACCGGTTTGATCCAGATCACCGGTTCCTTCCCGGTCTTTGGTACAGTCGGCGTCGATGGAACAGTCCCGTCATTTGGCACCGCGTACGTCGACTCTGGCGTGTTTGGGAACGACTGTCCCTGTTTTAACTAAGTTTTGAGTAATTTTAAGTGAAGTGTTATTAAATTTGTAGATCTTAATTTTGTTGTTTTTAATCCCAAAGATAGATAAGGCAATCTTTATTCATCTTAGTAAACAGTTTAATTCTTAAAACGACCGATAGATCGAACGAAAGATAGATATAATCAATATAGTAAGACAAATTAATAGATTGAAAGACAGATAGAAACTCAATAAACGGTTAGATCTATAGAAATAAGTCTGATAAAATAAAAAATAAAAATAAATAATAAAATAAAATTTATTGGAAAATCATGTTACAATCAATACTTTTAATCTACTTAAACTAAGGAAGCTATTGTAGTTGGGTGCCTGAACTAGGAAGATCCTGTATCTCAGGCGAAAACTAATAGAAGAGGAGGACTTACATTAATAATAATTTGATTTAAACAATAATTTGATTTGAATTTAACAATTGCTATAATAATTAATACGTTATAATACAATAATACTATTTATGACATTATCTAATGTAACACGCAAGCTGAAATGTCGAGTGAGTAAATCAACCTGACAATCACTTATGCAACAATAATAACCCAATTCTTAATTTTGATGACACACACACATTCTTGACTTACTCTACATACTTTACAAAGACGTTTATTTAGCAAAACTGACTAACTAACACAAATCTACAGTTGTAATAAGATTACAATTTTAGTAAAAATGAATACTTCTTTACTGAATTTACTTACTTATTATATAGTACCAATAAATAGGTGAACCTAGTAACTAAAATACATATAATATGGGGCCTTATTCATAATCTACTAAACTAATATAGCGTTTTTCGGCCATTTGTCTTGCCGGACAGTCAGGGTCGCCAGTCTTATGGTTGCTCGGCTTTTTGAACTGCAAGCAAGTGGCGCATTTTGGTGGCTCGACCTTCTTTGGGCAATCCTTAATTTCGTGTGCTTCTCCACAATGCCCGCAAATGGTGTTCACTCCTCGACATGTTTTGGCGGCATGACCATACTGCTGGCACTTGTAGCATCGGGTCACAAGCGTGAAATCTCGTACAGGGCAGGAAGACCAATTAATAAATACTCGGTCATTAATAATTAAGGCCTTACGGACCTCTGCAGGGACCTCAATGACGTAGTTACAAGTCTCAGCGTTTTTCCTTCCAGATTTATGGCTAAGTCTAACTGAGCTCAAGAAATTTTCTAAGGTCATGCCTTTCAGCTTGTCGGCCAGGTTTTGCTGGAAGATGCAGTTGTAAACCTCCGTTTCTGTCATGGACGTGGGCACTCCTATTATAACAATTCTAGGCCTTCGTTTTTTAGGTTCATCTACTGTAAACCCTGACGTCGACAGCTGCTCTGACTTTTTAAGTTTCTCGATGTCACTTTTGGAGTCCGTGTTTATAATCACACCACCATTTTTTGTTTTTCGCAGACCTCTTACTTGCAGCTTCATATGTTCAGGGCGTATAATTTTCTGTACCAGGTTTTTTGTCTCCTCACTTGACTTAGTTTTGTCAGCAGGATAAATTGCAATTGAACTAATTTGCACTGGCTGAATAAATTTTCCATCGCCCTTTTTTACCATGTCCGCAAAGGAATTGGAGGTCACTGGGGCTGGAGTAGAGGACACTTTAATAGCTTGTTTCAAATTTTGCAGCTCTTGCGAGAGATCTTGCTTTTCTTTATAATTCTGTAGGTAATTATGATTTTGAACGGCTTTAAACTTAAGTGACTGGTATTGGACAACCAACTGAGAAGTTCCTAGGCTCACATTACGGCACAGGTTGTTTATTCTAAGTTTCTGGTCCGCATTCAGTTTTCCCTCACAAGCTATGATGCATACCTCGCTTAAGCACTTCTCGATTTTTTGCATCCATTCCTGGAGCTCAGGGGTACCAATGACTGCTGGAGCGTCATCCTGGTGATGCTGCTGGGGTTGAGGGCGGGCTTGCTCTGGCGTCCTGGGCTGGGGCGCAGGTGCAGTTCTTGGTTGAGGTGCAGGGGTAGATGGCGGGCTGCGGAGTGTTTTTCCGCTTCTATTAAATGGACTTTCATCCATTTTCACTCAGAAAATAAATTTATACACTAAATACGACACATAACAAGTCACTGTTGCGCTAACATACAGTGACCCAGAAAAGTCTCTTCCGTCTAGTACGACTAGGTCACAATATTTATTACAACAGCAATTGTTTATTGAAATAAATTAACAGGTATCACGACTATCCGCATCGGTGATCGATGACTCAATCTCGATAGATAGATCAATAGGAATATCTATAGAGGGACAGAGAGAGAGAGAGAGAGAGATACTTTTCTAGAAAGATAGATGGAAGGACATATTAAATAGTAGGTAAGCGGTTTTGAGTTCCAGTAACATTTTGGTCAATGGCCGCCAGTCCCCTAGTAACCCAAATCGTGCCAAACCCAAAGACTTTAAAGCCTTGGGCCTAACCTACAATTCGGAGAAGTTACCGTGGACGGAAAACTGCCAGTTACCGGTTTGATCCAGATTACCGGGTCGTTCCGTGTCTTTGGAACAGTCGGCGTCGATGGAACAGTCCCGTCATTTGGCACCGCGTACGTCGACTCTGGCGTGTTTGGGAACGACTGTCCCTGTTTTAACTAAGTTTTGAGTAATTTTAAGTGAAGTGTTATTAAATTTATAGAACTTAATTTTGTTGTTTTTAATCCCAAACATAGATAAAGCAATCTTTATCCATGTTAGTAAAGAGTTGGATATGTAAAAAGACCGATCGATCGAACGAAAGATAGATATATCAGTAGAAAGACAAATTAATAGATTGAAAGACAGATAGAAACTCAATAAACGGTTAGATCTATAGAAATAAGTCTGATAGATAGATCAAAAGGATATGTTATAGAGAGACAGAGAGAGAGAGAGAAAGAGAGAGAGAGAGAGAGAAAGAGAGAGAGAGAGAGAGATACTTTTCTAGAAAGATAGATGCAAGGACATATTAAATAGTAGGTATGCGGTTTTGAGTTCCAGTAACATTTTGGTCAACGGCCGCCAGTCCCCTACTAGTACCTAACCGAAATAGTGCCAAACCCAAAGACTTAAAGTCTTGGGCCAAACCTACAATTCGGAGAAGTTACCGTGGACGGAAAAATGCCAGTAACCCGTTTGATCCAGATTACCGGTTCCTTCCCGGTCTTTGGAACAGTCGGCGTCGATGGCACGGTCCCGTCATTTGGCACCGCGTACTTCGACCTCTGGCGTGTTTTGCACAAAATAAAGACTCTGAGAAAGAAGGCTAACTGCCCACTAAGAGCTAAAAATAAGTATGTCATGTACTCACGCATGCGCACTAACGGGCAAAAACGCCTTTTCGACCACATTAATCCTAACTTATGACATAAGATTGTCAAACTGTCGAGGTCTATGGTAGAGGCCGCGCGCTTATGTACTCATGACGGGCAACAACCCTAGCATATGTCGACAAACTCTTCTAAACTCAAAATCAAGGCTGAGTCAGCCTTCTGTGTCAAAGTCTTTATTTTGTGGTGTTTGGGAACGGCTGTCCCTGTTTTAACTAAGGTTTGAGTAATTTTAAGTGAAGTGTTATTAAATTTATAGAAATTTATTTTGTTGTTTTTAATCCCAAAGATAAATAAGTCAACGTTTATTCGTAACTAGTGGCCGCCCGCAACTTCGTTTGCGTGAACTTATGACTCTTGACTTAAAGATGATTATTTAAATAGATATAAAAAAATATATTACTTATTAAGTTATAAATGTTCGTTTATAGGTTAATAGATTTTTAAGGCGGCTCATTGATATTTTATACGAAATGCTAAGGAATGGAACAACTAGCCGGCTTCTGTATTTCCAGAGAGCTACAATTTGAGTGTCTTTAAGTCGAGAGTGAATAGGCTTCTTCTGGGAAAGCACGCTACATCTTAGACCTCATTGTCACTCTCCATCAGGTGAGATGAGGTCAAGTGCAAACCCATTTGATATTAAAAAAAATTATATCAATGTCTAATGAAAGTAATCCCCAATTTATTTTTTCTCACCACTTTTTACGGTAGTTGCGAGACTTGGTTTTTTTGACAAGTTTTGTTTTTGATGGGATCTCATTTTTGTAGAAAATTCTTAAAATATATTTATTTTCTTTTTGTTATTTTAATTTTTATGCGTAACAAAGCAATGATGATTACAAAACACTGTTTAATCTGCTACAACAGCACTAAAAACTTTTTTGCGATTATCTCGAATTAAAAAAAAAATGGATAGAGAGAGGACTGTTTGATTTTGCCCCCCTCATTTATTGCACGTCTGCGTAAGCAAGCCTTACACTTGTAATGCGCGCGGCGGCCGCTAGATGCCGTTGTACATTTTTACTTCGCACAAGCATTGTGTGTTTTCGATTTGGTTGGGTCTCCTAGGTAGCATTGTTTCTTTAACCGTGCGGAACAAGCTCCGCATGGGTATCCCACTTCTGAACTGATATATTTTTTGAAAGGCAATGCTACTTTTAGCGTTGCTTGTTTATGAAAGTTACAAGCGGCCGCCCGCGACTTCGTCCGCGTGGAAAAGTAACTTTTACCCCCCTTTCAACCCCTTACAACCCCTTTTCGCAAAAAAAAGTAGCCTTTGTCCTTTCTCAAGGTCTAGATTATCTGTATACCAAATTTCATTTAAATCCGTTGAGAAGTTTTGGCGTGAAAGAGTAACAGACAGACAGACAGTTGCTTTCGCATTTATTTTATAATATTAGTATGGATTTCGCATAATAATAATCCCATCTAAAACAATGCTTGTCAATAAAACCAAGTCTCGCAACCACCGTAAAAAGTGGGGAGATGATCTATGTTTGGCCAAGTCGGTTATTCATTTATTGACTTTGCAATCACACCACACAATATTATCTCACAAGTAATCCATTAAATTGATTTGGTCGTTTAATGTGATTGCTAAGTCAATAAATGAATAAGCGACTTAGCAAAACATGGATCTCACCACTTCTTACGGTAGTTGCGAGTTGGTTTTTTTGACAAGTATTGTTTTTGATGGGATCTCATTCCTTTGAACTGCAAAAATATAACTTACAGAGTCTCCTTTTGTTATTTTAATTTTTATGCGTAACAAAAGCAATGATGATTACAAAACACTGTTCAATCTGCTACAACTTTGGCTACAACAGCACTCAAAAACTTCAAAATTATCTCGAATTCAAAAAAAATGGATAGAGAGAGGACTGTTTGATTTTGCCCCCCTCATTTATTGCACGTCTGCGTAAGCAAGCCTTTCACTGTAATGCGCGCGGCGGCCGCTAGATGCCGTTGTACATTTTTACTTCGCACAAGCATTGTGTGTTTTCGATTTGGTTGGGTCTCCTGGGTAGCATTGTTTCTTTGTCCGTGCGGAACAAGCTCCGCATGGGTATCCCACTTCTGATGTAGACAGTTTTTGAAAGGCAATGCTACTTTCAGCGTTGCTTGTTTACGAAAGTTATATCGCATAATAATAATCCCATCTAAAACAATACTTGTAAAAAAAACCAAGTCTCGCAACTACCATAAAAAGTGGTGAGATCCATGTTTGGCCAAGTCGGTTATTCATTTATTGACTTGGCAATCACACAATATATCTCACAAGTAATCCATTAAATTGATTCGGTTGTTTAATGTGATTGCTAAGTCAATAAATGAATAACCGACTTGGCAAAACATGGATCTCACCACTTCTTACGGTAGTTGCGAGACTTGGTTTCTTGACAAGTATTGTTTTTGATGGGATCTCATTCCTTTATGTAGAAAATTCTTAACATCTGTTGAACTGCAAATGTAACGTGGTAATCCTATATATCGGTATGATATTTATATAGGATTACAAAGTTATTTTGAAGTTTATATATCTAGCAAACTGGACCAAAATTTAAAAATATTTTAATTTCCCCTTAATCCATACACCAAACACTACTTATATTTCAAATTTGAAGGTTCTAGGTCTGCTAGAAAAGCCTTAGAATTTTGATGATCGGTAAGTCAGTCATTGAGTGACAAAATTAAGAAACTTTGGCCCGTTATAATTCTTAAACTACTGGTTCAAATTCATTGAAATTTGAAATATACCGTGTCTTTACAATGCCTGCATGGTTACTGAACATTCAGTCTTCTAGTTTTATCCACAACGAAGTTACGGGGGGTCAAAAATGGCCTGAATTGCTTCGAGAAAAGGATGGTACGGCCGTGCCGCTTTTTTGCTCGACTTGGTGGGGGCACTGCCGTGCCCCCAGATTGTTACTATACTTACGGTATAGTATAAAAGCTACTGTTGGCGACTGGCTGTGGTGCAACCTCGTTTTCTATGTCTTTTATCTATGTTTTTACCTTTTTTATTGAGATGTCAAATGGTTGTCGTCTGATATGTACCTATCGATTTGTTTGTATTTGTTTTTATTATATCATTTTACAGATTTAAACTGCGTTTTCATCCATTACACCCATCTATCATACAGTCCACTTTCACCAGTAGCTATCAGCTACAATTTATATATGTTATTTAGATAACTATAAAATAATGTTTTTTCAATAGCCAGACAGTTTCTGTGGTTCCTTTATGTTGCCAGGCACATAAAAAGTTTAATGTAGGTGCGAGCGCGAGGGATATATCGTCGCTTATTTTTTTATTTTTTTTTATGTGATAGGTAGCAGACGAGCAGGCGGATCACGTGATGGTAAGCAATTGCCGCCGCCCATGAACACATGCAACAAGTGCGCTGCTAACCTTTTATCTCCTTCCCGTTCCCTTTTATTTCAGTAACTTCTTCTTTTAGCAAGAACATAAGCGTTATGTGAAAACGAAAATTTCATCCTCATTATCCATATGGTTGACGATTCAACGCAACACTTGTTTGTTGGGTAACAAAAAACAATTGATTAGCGGTAAGGTTCAGTCCTGGCTGTGGGGTATCCGACCGCCATTGAGCTAAGATGGACTACATGGTTTTGGTTAGGGTTAGAATCCCAACACCTTATCCCCCAAATGTGACAAGATGAAGGAAAACGAAAAAGGCGAAAAAACAATACAGCAAAATTACCATAAAAACATTTATTTAAAACTAATCAACAACGGCCTTAAACTTCTAAAATAAACATTCCCAGCTGCACTATAGGGGAACGTCCCCTGGCCTTGAAGCCCTTGGCTGGTGATCCCAACCTGGCCATTCCCGCAGCCACACGAGGTCACACCAGACCCAGACGTGGGTACAGCACCTTCTACAGCCACAGCACTCAGCCAAGGCAGCTGTCCGCTCACGGACATGACTCCTTCCAGGGTATTCTCAGAAGCTACAGCGAGACCGTTGGGGTAGATTGGGGATGTGCTGGTGATGTAAAGGGTGCTCTGAACTGCGTTGGTCGGTGGGACGATGGGACCGCTTAGACCTGGAAACGAAACAAAACGAACATGGTTATAATTATGTTTAGTGCGCACGAAGGGAGGGCTCCCTTCGTTTCGGGGACTTCTGTATGAAAGAACAGGCCTTCAGGGTGAGAAGACTCAATGGGCACTTTGTCTGTTCTTTTGTGCCTGTCGATTTCATATTTGGATCTCACAGCTGCTTACCATCAGGCGGAGTGAGATCATCTTGACTGTTCTCAATATAAAAATAGTTCCAATCTTTGTCAAGATGGCGCTTAGCCCCTGCAGAACTCCTGTACCCCAGTGGTTTTCAGTTCAGCGGCAGATATGGCCAGCCCATTTCCAATTCAACTTGATAATCCTATGGGCTATGCCGGTGGCTTTTGTTCTCTGCCGGATCACCTTATTTCAGAGACGATCGCGCAAAGAAAAGGCTGGCAATTTATCAGCAGCTCTTCTGATCTCGCAGATGCACTGAAGTGGTATTTTTTTATAATATAGGAAGGCAAATGAGCAAGCGGGTCACCTGATGGTAAGTGAACACCGCCGCCCATGGACATCAGCTACACCAGAAGGAGTGCGGATGCGTTGCCGGCCTTTTAGGAAGGTATAGGCTCATTTCTTGAAGATTTGGTAGGTATATTAACCTTGCTACTATCTTAGTGACGTATTCCCTGCCAAGTTTAATGATCTTACCAGCTAAGCCAAGAGAACCGCCGCCAACAGTCAGTCCACTGCCAAACGAGCTGCTGCCAAGACTGCCAAATCCACTGCCGTAGTTGGTCAATCCACTGCCAAACGCGCTACTGCCAAGACTCAGCCCGCTGCCAAGACTGCCAAATCCGCTGCCATAGTTTGCCAGGCCACTGCCAAAGCTTGAGAGTCCGCTGCCAAGACCAACTGGGCTTCCAATGACTGTAGCGGGTGCTTGATAGAAAGTTTGGCCAAAGGCAACCTGAGAAAAATAATTACATTTAAATTTTTATGTACAGTCGGAGAATAAAAAGACTCGTCAACTTAATGTTAATTTTCGCTTGCACGGCATAAATCCGTTATACCAACATACCGTTTTAAAAAGATCTGCCAACCTATTTGAAAACTGACGAACCTTTTCGTTCTTTGACCGTACATAGCATGGCAAGATGGACATAACCTGGAGCAGCTAATGGTTACTGGCAAGGTAGATGGAAAGAGACCTAGAGGTCGTAGTCCAATGAGATGGTCGGGCCAAGTACGCTCGATGCTGGATACCAAGCTGCATGATGCCGTCGTTGCAAAAGACAGAAGTTGTGTTGGTGCGGGAATCGAACCCGCGACGCTTGCGTCTCAGGAGGCCATCTTCAGACGCGATGAAATCCTTAAATTCTGGTCTAACCAGCGCTGGGTTGATTTCGCTTTGTGGGCTGGTGCCGAGTCTTGTTGAAATATCCATTGTTTACCAGCAAATAAAGAACAAGTGTTACTTACTGGCTTCACTACCTTTTCTAAAATATCGCTTTGGTAGTCATTGCTGTGTTTTCACCCCTTGTTTAGAGCTTTTGTCACCCCTTCGTAAAACACCCCCACCAAATGGCTTTGATAGCTGCTGGTGTTATTGTACGAGGTCGACCTGCTCTTGGCCTATCATTGACAGAAGACAACTCATAGTAACGCTTAATGGTCCGGTCACAGAATACTTAATAGTACAAGGTACAGAAGACCCACTTCTAAAAACCGTTATGGAAATAAAGACTCAGACTACTAAATCTAACGTTGAAATTCCGACCGCTCTGCGTTCAATGCCTACCATTATTCATACCTAGAAGTGCGTTATCTTTCTATCGCAAGCAACTGTCGCGCGTGTGTCGCCGCTCGTTCGTGATACTAATTTTCCCCTCCGGAGGGGACGCCGCATGTACTTGCAAGTTCGATACCGACACGCGGAGTGGGACAGGCCTGGTCCGGTAAACAATTTCTGCGTTATTTTCAATGGTTTTAACAACTTGAAAATCTCGACTGCAGTTTTCTTACATTTGTGTAACGCAATCACTGCGATTCGATTCTCTGTGGTGCCCCACTCCATGTTTACACAGCGATTTGTTAGCAAGCAACAATAGTATAAATACTTATTAATTGGACATAAAATAATAGTACTACCTCTA